>JAWNPQ010000136.1:13737500-13792500 GCA_035047465.1 Drosophila sordidula
GGCGGCGGCGGCGCCGCCGAGGGCTCGCCGGGCGACTGCGACGGCGAGCGCGATTTGTGGCGCCGGCGCTGGCGCAGCTTCTGGTCCTGGCGCTGCTGGCGCAGCTGGTGGCGTCGCTGCAGCTCGACGATGTGGCGCGTCCAGCGGTGGTAGCGACGCTGCAGCGTCGTGTGGCACTGGCCGGCATCGCCGTAGCGCAGCAGGTCGGCGCGACTGAAGTGCTTCTGCTGCCAGCCGACGCACAGGCGGGCCGTGCTCCCGTTGCACAGCTCCGGGTTGAGCGTGTGGAAGCCGTCGGGCGGCGGCGACGGCGGCGGCTCGGCCAGCGCGGCCGCGTTGCCGCCGCGGCTGCTGGCGGTGCTCGTGCGGCTCGTGCAGCTGCGACTGAGGCTGCCCGTCCGCTGGCTGCTGCTGCCGGGATACTCGCTGCCCGGATTGTAGTAGTTGTAGTAGCTGTAATAGTTGCTGCCGCACTGGTCCTCGTACGGCACGTAGATGAAGCAGTCCGACCAGCCGCTGCTCGCCGGACTCTCCGGATAGTGATCGCTGTTCCGGGCATTGGCGCCCGCGTATTCAAACTTCGGCACCGGCAGCCACTCGCTGACGTGCCGCAATCGCAGCTCCAGCTGAAAATCGGAGATGTTGCCGTGCACGCGGTAGATGCCCGTCCGTTTTGCTGCGCTTCTTTTGTACATTTTCCGAACATTAATTTCTATTTTGTTGCACTTGAATTTGTCGGTCGTTATGGCAACGATGCAAAAGCACAATCGATTAATCGAAATAGCGCTAAAATACCAGACTTTTAGGTATTTGGTATTTTTGTAGAGATTTTGCGCTGCGTTTGTGCAAATCAAAAGCTTTTTTTTATCGCTGCCTGCATTCATAAGCTTTTTGCTTATGCTTTTTTTTCATTTTATTTACCTTTGTTAGTTTTCTATTGTTTTGGACAAAAAAAAAAAATACCAGAAAAGTGAAGTCGGGCGCTGCCAACTGGCGTCAGAGTGTGCGCGCGCTCGCTGCTGTTTAACTGCGGGTGCGTAGGTGTGTGTGTGTGTGTGTGTGTGTGTGTGTGTTCTCGTAAGCTTTTCCACTGCGCTTGCCTGCAGTGTTTATCGTCAGTTGCTTTTCGTGCCCTCAGTTGTTATTTTGTGGCGCTGCGTGCTGGTCGTCCATAACGCGTTTTACACCTGTCTGTCACGCATTTTACTTTATTGTTAACACACATTTTCGTTACGTTACGGTTCGTCTTTAGCTGTTATTGTATTTTGGTTTTTTTTCCTATTTTCTTTTTTTTTTTCTTCTCTTTGGTCTTGTGCTGCGCGCGCGCTTTAAACCAAACACACGAGAAATAAACGAAGCGACCAAACAACTGCAACTGTTTAAAGCAATAAACAATTGTAATAATTGCATTATTATTATTTGACGCTACTGTTCTGCTTTTATTGGCAGTGAAAGTGTTTTTCTTTTGTTTGTTTCTGCTATATATAATTTACCATTTTTTTTTTTTTTTTCGTTTCGTCTATACAACTTTTTGGCCTGTCAGTGTTTTCTAATTGCCGTAAATACTATTTTTGCAGCTAACAACAAACAAAATCACAACACACAACAACGACAGAATGCAGCAAAAGGCCGATGAGGTGAGTCCAAAACTAGAGAATTAGATGAAAACAATAAAAGAGGGGAAACGTAAAAAGCGCTCAAAACGATCGCGGCCACATGCTGCTAGTGTCCTAGGCAACATTTGTTGCGGCGCACATCCTGTGCAACTTTGTTGCCAAGCTTCATTTCTTAGACTGTGCATTGAACTCTCTTAGCGCTCCTTTATTGTTGTTGCTGTCTCCGCTGCTGCTGCTGGTGGTTCTTGTGCCGTGACGTTCCATTGACTGATTCTGGAATATCATCCACCGCCGCAGCAACAACAAACGGCCTCATTGTACACGTTTTTTTTGTTTGGCTTTTCATTTAAATTTTGCTTGTTTTTTTTTTTTTTTTGGGTTTTTTGTGCTTCCACATTTTTAGTTTTTTTTTTTTGTTCGGTTTTGTGTCCTCGCACTATTTGCACAGTTGCCGCTCAACATTTGGAAGCTCTCTTTGCTGCTTCTTCTTCTTGTTTGACTCTCGTTTGATTGCAGCAACATTTTCGATGCTGCCAAGTCTGAAGCTTGGCCTCAACCTCAGCCAGCTGCTTTCATGTTTCATGGCATTGTTTATAACAATTTTGTTCGCGAGTGCTTTTGTGTGTGGCCGCAAAAGTCAAAGTCATGGCAACATTTTGTTGCTGCCTGATGTTGCTGCTGCTACTTTCAGTGAAATTTCGTTTTTCGGGCGATTTCTTTGCCCGAAAACTTCTATTGTTTGCTTTTGGGTTCGCTGGTAATGCGACAAATGTTGTTGCTGCTGCCATATGTCAAGCCCGAGATGAGCACATAAAGATCTGTATCCACAAGTGTGCCACAAGTGCCAAGTTCGATAAACAAACTGCCGACCCAGAAGTGACAGCACCAACCACAACAACAGCAACAACAAAAGCACCATCGACCACATAAATCAACAGCTGTTTTTACAACTCATTTAACGCGCAGACCAAAAAAAACAACAATAAAAGCAACAACAACAAAACATAAATTGCCCGCGCCAAGTCCAAGATCGAGACGGAACCAAAAACTGTTGCATGGCCGGGCCTGGCCAGGTCTGGACGGGCTCAAAAGCTGCATTTAGCCTTGCTGCAGTTGCAAGTAAAAGTCGAAAAACCTGTAGAGCGGCTGGAGGGGGGCGGGGGCGGGGCCGGGGCATATCAGCCAAGAAGATGACTGTCCATGACCCAAATAAATGAAGCTAAACGAAAAATGCTACAAGAATTATAAGAAGCAGGAGACAAAGAGAGCGCGAAAGACGGAACGGGGCGAGGGAGAGGGAGACCGATCGGGTATTTAAGCCAAATTGTCAAGAGCTTCGATATGAGGATGCGTGTAGATATCGTCGATAGAATCGCTGGCCAGATTTGGCACAAAATCAAAAAAAAGTAAATAAATAGAAAAAATTACGAAATTGAGCAAATTAATATATTATTAATATTAATTAATAATTTGAAATAAAAATAAAAAATATTAAATGTGTTTGATGTTTGCCAAAATTCAGAGTTGCAATTTTTAGAAAATTCAATTTTCTAGAATTTTATATTTTTGTTGTTCTTGTCTGGTTTCAATTTTCACCGAAACCGGTTAGAATTTGTTTAACGTTTATTTCTTTTTTATTTATTTTTTTTTATTATCGTTGTGGGCTGTTAAAATTTCGCTTTCAGACGGCGACAAAATTTTTTGAGCAGTCAAAGTGAATTTTCTCGTTTCTCGCAGCGGTTTTCGCTGCCCGCCGATTGAAAGTAAAAATGGCCAAAAACGAAAATTAAAACCGGTCAAGCAAAATGATGCAGTCGCCAAATGCTGATGCGGATGCTGATGCAGATGCAAATTCGATGCTCAGTTTCAAAGATTGGCAATTACGATCATTATTTATTTTTTTTTTTCCCCCGTAAATTGTTGTAAAAGTGTAAATTGAATATTAAAAAAGAAACAAAAAGTATATGAAAATAAAAAATAAATAAAAATGCGAAATCATCATAAAGGCAATAATTAAGGCTAACCAGAGCGCAAGCAGAGATTCAAGGGGGGAAAGGGGGAGGGGGGGGGGGCTCTTGGCTACCTGGTCTTGTTAGCCGCCGAAAAGACAATTCGAAGATGGCAGCGGCCGTAATCAAAGCCAAAGCCAGAACCCAAAGCCAAAAACCCAAAAGCCCTCCAAAGACGCCGAGCGGAGCCAAAGGCGTATCGGACCAAAGAACTCGGCTGTAATTACGTATGTAGAAGCCAGCTAGAGGGGGGGGGGGGGAAACAACAAACAGAGGCAAATGAAAAACGCAAACAACGCCGCCAACAACAACAGCAGCAACAAAAACAAACAAAAATGCGCCAAACTCGAAACTTGTCGCTGGCGATCGTCGAGCGAGCAAAGATTTGAGCGGGGGGAGTGTGTGTGGAGTGGGGGCCATAATGGGGAGTACAGCTCGGGAGAAGGTGGAGGTCAATGCCTGGTTCAATGACTCTTGACCCTTGCGAGATGTGGCTGTGTGCAAGAGAAAGACTCAGAGCGAGCGAGCGAGAGGGGGGGAGGGGTGGGGGTGGGGGAGAGTAGAACTGGAGCAGCGCCACAAAAAGGAAGCTGCAAATAGAAACCAGCTGCCTGAACTGGATCGCAGATCAACTGATCAGTTGGATCAGCCAAAAGCAAAGCAAAAGCAAAAGGAAATTTCTATGAATTCATATAAATTAATACTTAAGTCAAAAAAAAAAAATATACGACTTAAAATATATCCCCAATAAGAATTACAAACCATGTTTAAATATCTTACTAAAGTTGCTTTTCTAATAGACTTTTTGAAAAGTTAATTTTTCCTAGCCAGGATAATGCCTTAATTTCATAAATAAAACCAAAAAATTCCAATAAGAAAGTGTGTTCCGTTACTTACTATAATTATACTAGCACATCATAAATTTACAATCGATTTATGTTGCGACAAATATCAATAGTAAATTCCCCAACGAAATATTTTGATAAAAAACCCCCCCGACAAAAACAAAAAACTAATTAAAAAATAACTAAGTGTAGAGTTCATTGAAACGTTTGCCTAAAGATTAAATTCCAGCTAGCTGCTAGGTAAAATGTAAATAAGAGCTCCTAACTTTTCCGGGAATTTAGGGGCCCGACTGCAGTTCGGCTGCACTGGAACCGTTTTGCCCCCGAACATAAACAATGGGAAATAAAACGCAAACTTATGCATCATAAATTTCACCCGAAAGAGAAATAGAAAACAAAAAAAGAAAAAAAAACCGGCTCAAGTTTTGTCAGTTCTAACAATGAAAGCATTTAAAAAGGAAGGAAAAAATTGGTGTCTAAAGACTTGGGAGCTGTAAAAAGCGAAGCGATTACGAAATCAACATCAGCATAATAATCAAAATACGCATAATCACAATCATAATAATGATATCGTAAAACGGGCGCAGACTAAAAATAAAAACATTCAAATGAGTGGGGTGTTAAAAAGTGAATGTTTTTTTTTTTCTGTTTTCTTTGTGTGTGTGTGTGTTCGAGTGTTGTGAATGTTATGCATATGACGGCGTTACCGTTAGGCGCACATCTCAAAGAAAAACATAAAAAACGCCCCATAACAATGCAACGTTTTTTTTTTTTTTTTTTTGAAAGTTTTCAACTGAACTATATAGTAAGCATATAGGATAGATTTATGGACTAGTGTATATAAGTATTACTTGTGCTCATAATTCAGTCGCGTATCCAATTAATTGCGGCAAAGCTTAACGTTTACCGTTGCACTGCTCCACCGACTGACTTAATCGCCCCCCCCCCTCCCCACCTCTTTTAGCGTATTTTATAATACTGAAATCAATTTGCCATCGGGCCAAAAACCATGTCAACTCAATCAAAGTGAAAGAAATCGTCACAGCGCTCGATTCGCTCGATTATCTCACAGATGCGAGACTGCGATAAGCCCTATATCTATGTGTGTGTGTGTGTGTGTATCTTGCGCAAAGCATAATTGCTAATAAATAGACTGCAATTAGCAAATGATTTTGATTTGCTTGCTCCACGCTTTTGGCCCAACTGAAGCTATCTGTGCTCTATAATTTTCGATTGATTTATATAGTTTTTTTTATTGATTCACGACCTGCGATTATAAATTATATTTCTGACTGACGCAATCGAGAGGAAGAGGTTTATATAGTGTGAGACAGAGATGGAGATAGTCGTGCAGTGTTGATAAACCTTTTCTTTTTTTTTGGTTTTCTTCTAGTAATACAGAACGTGTCTTTGTGATATGAAAAATGTGTTGATGGTCTTTTGATTTTTGGCCAAAGCTTAGGGCCTTGATTTTTGACTTCTTGAAGCAAAATGTTTTTTTGTATACCCTGTATTTCAATATATATAATTTTTTATTAACCAGCCAGAACTAGCAAAAGTAAAGTATAAAGCCATAAAGGTCTCCAATCTCAAGACATAATTCATTAAATAGTATTGTCTATCTATTTATTTTAATTTATTTGTTTGAACAAAGATTCATTTTATATATTATAAAATTCGGATCACTTGACTTGTAGATTGAGGCATATTTATTTTGGAATAGAAAACTTGAGCAGGGTATTTCTCAGTCGAGCCCTGCCTCCCATTTTCTAGGCGCTTTTGCTCGTCAATTTGTTGACACGTTAAGAACTTGAAGAGCGCATTTTTCTAAAACTTTTCATGTTTTTTTTTTTTTGCTTTGAATTTATGTGTTTTTTTTTTCTGCTGCCGAGCTTGTGAACTGTTTATCTGGTTTTCAATGCATTTGCATTGTCTGGCACTTGATTAGTTTTGCTTTCTACGGGGTATTACGAGTCGGGCATTGTATGCAAAATATATACTTATGTTTTTGTGGACCTGCCTCAATTTCGAGTATTGTTTTAGATCTCGTATTCCAGTGGAGATTTGCATATCAACCTTAACCCATTGGCACATAGGGGTGTCTGCATTGGTGTGTGTGTGCACAACCAGTTATTAGTCGAACACACACACGCACACACACACACACTCTCTCTCTTTCAATTAGCCATAGCCCATGCACAACACCTGCGCGTTTTCCCTCACCCGATTGCACTCACATATGAATATGGTAAAAGTATCAATTAGTGGGCGGCCCGAAGGAGGCGGGGCGGGCTGGAATTTTGCAATTTGTTAGCTTAAATTAACTGCGTTTTTTTTTTTTTTTTTTCTTCTTTTTTTGTTTGCGCTAATTTTAATTTGTAACAATAGAAAAATCGCTTGCATTGTTTGGGGGCTTTTACTTTTCGCACAGTGTTGCGGCATTTGGCTATTGACAGCCAGGGTTGCCACCCGGGGCCCGGCTGCATTGAATTTGAACGAAAGCAGCCGCGCAACAGGCACAAATGTCAATGGCAGACGACAAAGGCAACAGCCAAAGCCAAAGTCAAAGTCAGGCCCGAAGGCAAAGGCAAAGCGTGTCGCATTTTCCATCATCAAATGCCAAACAATGCGCCCAGCTCTCCGGCACTTTCTCCAATTGAATGGGCCTGGCCATGGCCATGATATGATATATCGCATATGGTATATGGCAATTGGCCATATTGCCGTACGGTATTAGCGGCCAATTTGTCAGGCTGGCCACGAAATTACAATTTGATTTTTTTTCTTTTTCGGTTTTGTCGTTTTTCATTTATTTGTTGTGCGCACGACAGAACCGGCTAAAATCGTAAAAAAAAAAAAAAAAAAAAACTCGTAGATATGGCCGCCTGGCTATATAAGTCAAGGCTCCAATCGCTGATAGCTTATCAACTGCATTAGCTATGCCAGCTGCAATTCCCCCCACGAAATGAGCACTCTAAAACTCTATAGATGTCTCAATATCTACCCCGTATATAAATAGATCTGAACTGCAATTCTGGGCCCATTCGTCCATCCATCAGTGTCGCTGACTTTTGGGCTAATTAGCATATTGTGCGGGTTCGCATTAATTACACATGAAATTGCAAAACTCGTGAGTGTAGAAACTGAAGTCAATTAGAACTTGGGCTCAACTGACTGTTATACAACTCGTTGACAGTGGTTTTACAACTGTTATACATTTGTGGCATTCATTTTTGTAGACTTGTTGTACGACCTATACTTATACGACTGTCATAAAACTGTCATACGACTGTTATACGACTGTTATACGACATGTCAATGTCGCATTTTACTAAAAGAACTGTCTTCCTTTCCGTAGAATGCCGCTTTAACCGTTTTACAGCTGTTATACTACTGTTATACAGCTGTTGTACAACTATTATACGTAAAGCAAACCACGCCCGAGTGCATATTTAAATGGGAAATTCATTCTACGTCAGCAGAAGTAAATTGTCTTTTTATCTAATCACGATTTCATTAGCGTCAAGGTTCCCGACATGTATTTAAAATAAACAGTTGGCTTTGGGAGCCAACTGTTATACGCGCCTTTGATCCGACAATCGGTTCCACTAGCCACTTTATGATTCATTGGAGTCTCTTGCTGATCACAGCGGGAGCACGTTGCCCTTGACAAACTGTTCGACAACCTGCCAAAAATCCATATTTCCATAAAAAAAAAAAACATATGTTCTGCGGCCCATTCAAGTGTGTTTGTCAATTGGCACCGCCAAGTACACAAGCCCAATTGGCTTTTATCTAATCGACGTGCCATTAGTCGTAGTCATTTCTGCTTATATACGGCTAACTGTACAATGGCACTAACGGTACTAACTAACCGCTGATTTCAACGCAGACCTTTCGATTTATTATATATCAATTATAGAATTGATTAGTTCACCAACGAAAACGAACAACGAATTCCCACTTGGGCCGGATGAGTTCATGTCTCTTTGTAATTCTGTGTAATGTTTCTATAATGTGTCTTGTGCTTTTCCACCAGATAAAGGCCCTATATATGGTGCTGACTCAGCGCCCTAGCTGGCTGAACTTGAAACGTGTGTTTAGCACTCTTTTTTTTTTTACCTTTTTTTTTGTATCGATAACAAAATGATAGCTGATAAGGCATTATCAGGCGTAGATTTCCACACAATATGCCCTGATCGTCGCGGCGCCAACAGTCTCTCTCTCTCTCTCTCTCTCTCTCTTTCTCAATATAAATATTATATATTTATATGTCTTTATAAATATATGAACTTGTTCAGATAATGTAACATGGCGCACCTGCACCTAAAACAGCTGAAGAGAGCTCGCCAATTGGCAGAAAGGAAACCAGATAAGATACTTTGCAGCCACTTTGTCTTTTTACCAATTTACCGTTCGCTGTTTGGCGAAAAAAAAAAAAACAAAATAGTAAAAAACGTAAAAAGTAATTGAAATGCCAGCGCTAATTATAAAAGAAGAAAAAAAAGTCCATGACTCAACCGGCAGACAACGTGCATTCAATTTGCCTGATCGAATTCCCGGGGGAAGTTTCTGTCCAACTAATATTTATACTATTTATATACCCATATATATACATATATATATATATACAAGACATTTGTCACACACGCATCTATTTTGGGCTATTGCAAAGAATTGTTTTTGCGGCTAGATAAGCATGGAAACAACCAGGAAATTGCGACCCGGCTAAAACGAATGGTGGAAAAGCGTCAAAAGCACATTTGGCAGTTCACTTCACGCGTGAACTTGAAATGCTCGTGAGAAGCGAGTGAATCAAATGAGCGAACAAACGTGATCAATGCCGCTTATCCGGAACGAGTGACTCAAATGAGTGCACAGAGTTCACCTATAAAAAGTCAAAATTTGTGCCACATTTTTTATACTCGCGCACGACGTGAAAAGAGTATATTGGGTTTGTGAACAAAATTCTTTTTTTATAAAAAAATCCAAAAAATTTTATTTTCAATAATGCATATGTTTTAAATGCAGCATCAATCTAGAGGACAATCCATGAAAATAATGCCATCAAGCATGAAAATCGGTTCAGTTTTGACAAAGTTATGGGAGTTTGAAATATGCAACCTATGGATCCGGGAGCTTTACATGTTAAAATTTTTGTCAATTTTTGCATGATTTTTGACAAAAAATTTTAGCCCCTCAGAATCGGTTTTAATGTTGTTTTTTATAGTAATTGTGATAGCCACAATCCATTAAAAATAGAAATTCCGGATTCTAAAATTTGAAAAAAATTTTTTTCTCAAAATGAGTAAGGGGGGGGTACATGCTTTTTTCCCCAAAAAATCCAAGAAAATTTTATTTTCAATAATGAATATATTTGAAATGCAGAATCAATCTACCCGACAAACCATGAAAAAAATGCCATCAAGCATGAAAATCGGTTCAGTTTTGACAAAGTTATGGGCGTTTGAAATATAGGAGTTATGGATCTAAGAGCTTTTACATGTTACAATTTTTGTAAATTTTTGCATGATTTTTGACAAAAAATTTGACCCCCTCAGAATCGGTTTTAATGTTGTTTTTTATGCTTATTATGACAAACACAATTGATTAAAAATATAATTTTGCAATTTTAAATTTTGAAAAAAAAATTTTTTCGAAAATAAGTAAGGGGGGAGTACATGTTTTTTTTTTCGAAAAAAATCAAAAAAATGTTATTTTCAATAATGAATATATTTGAAATGTAGAATCAATCTACGGGCGAAACCATGAAAAAAATGCCATCAAGCATGAAAATCGGTTCAGTTTTGACAAAGTTATTGGCGTTTCAAATGTGGAAGCTATGGATCCGAGAGCTTTACATGTCAAAGTTTATGTCCATTTTGGCATGATTTTTGACATACTAAAAATTTGCATTTCTAAATTTATAAAAAAAACGTATAATTTATTTAACGAGAACGCATAAAACGAAGGAATAAATGCAGCTTTACTTAATTTGACAGTTTCGAAAAGTGTTAACAACAAATAAAACAAATTAAGCAGCGGTTAGAACAAATTATTTAAATGAGTGCAGACAGTTCAATAACCAAGTAGAAATAATAAAGCATGAACTCGGCAAAAACTAAGTTTCTCTTCGAGTTGTTGGAATTCTCAACAAGTTCAAGTTTCGACCGTACCGAAGCAATCGCAAGCCAAGGTCGACAGCAAAGTCTGCTGATGATAGAATCGGGAACAGACAGCTTACCAGTATACACCAATTAAATACATACATACTTCAGATAGTATATATCTATATATATGTATGTACGTCTAATCAATCAGTTGGAGCCATCAGTGTGACAATCGAGTACTTGGTATTTACAAGTGTCAATTGAGTATTGGCTGTGAAAGGAGTATACAGCGAGCGGCAAATGCTCGGCACACATTCGTTGCATTCATAACATTCATTTGCATTTGAAACGAGTCGTTTGCAGCAATTATTTGGCTTTTAACAAATGACATCAACATAAATTCATTCGTTTGTTTTTGGAACTATTTCGAATTTGCTCAGCTCGTTAACAAGCGAATGTCTTGTTGGTCATTTCAAATGCATGTGTGAGTGTGTGTGTGTGTGTGTGTGTGTGTGTGTGAAGCCATGTGCCATTTGCACAGCACTTCCGCCGGGCAGAGGTGCCAACCTGCCGGTCAGTTGTGAATGTGTCTGCCGGCCTGTCTGTTGTTTTGTTTAACGGTCAGCGCATAATGTGCGCTAAGTAGCGCCATCATCATCACCATCACCACCATCATCATCGTCATCATCGTCATCATCGTCATCGTCATCGTCATTATCAACAGCAACCACATCGTCATCATGATGAACACAGTAACATAAATAAGACAGCTGCGACAGTTGAGCCCCGTTCATTTGAATGCACGAAAAAACAAGCTAGGGGACACAACGACTTGGGAATACCCTGTACCCTCAGTTCATCACACGAAGAAATTAATAAATAGTTAATGAAATTGTTAGTACGTAATAAGAGCATTTAAATCTATGTGGAAACTAAGGCCAAGAGTGTACTTTTTGAATGTCGATTTTTCATACATGGGGCGAGTGGGGGAGGTATCCCAAATCCGATGCTTAACATGTCGAACCAAATTTGGTGGCTCTAGCTCTTATAAGCTAGAAGATATGCTAAGAAAACTATATTAATGAAATGGTGCAAAATATCGACAAAAAATTATACACTCGTACTGCGTATTGTAATACAGAATCTATAGCCGTTTAGTTTGAGTCTCTAGATTCTGTAGTTTCCGAAATCGCTGCGTTCTTACAGACGGATAGTCGGACAGTCGGACAGACGGACAGGCGGACAGACGGACAGTCGGACAGACGGACAGTCGGACAGACGGACAGTCGGACAGGCGGGCAGACGGACAGGCGGACAGTTGGACAGACGGACAGACGGACATGCGGACAGACTGACAGTCGGAGAGGCGGACAGTCGGACAGGCGGACAGTCGGACAGTCGGACAGACGGACAGGCGGACGGACGGACATGCGGACAGATTGACGGGCCTAAATCCGATGAAGAATTTATATACTTTGTGGGATCTGCGATGCTTCCTTCTGCCTGTTGCATACATCTGCAGAAAACCATCATACCCCTTTTACCCATATGCAACGGGTTCAGGGTATAAATAAAAGACGACTGCAAAGTCGCACTTATGGCTAACATATACGTATATCTCTCTCTCTCTCTCTCTCTCTCTGTCTCCCTGTCTATTTCGCATGTTGCATTTGCATTTGCGTTTTTCTGTTGCGTTAGTTAGCTTATTTATTTGTGACATGATTTGGCGTTTTATTTGGGACCCCCCTTCCCCCCCGTCCCCCCCTCCTCCAATTGCCCATTGTCATCAGACGTCGCCATTTTGTCTCATAAAGCGTGGGAAACGCCACTAAGATCTTGTTTGCTTTTAACTTCAGCGGTCTGACTGTTGTACATTTGACTACATTTGTTTAAATTAGCAAACTTAAGAAATAATAAAAGTAGCAAGAAATAACTGAATAATAATACTTATTTACCGTGGCGCCTTTTTGCAGTCATGCCAAATTGAAGTTTAGCTAATTTGTATTTTACGGCTTGGGCTCCTGCCTGCTGCTCAGTAGAGTGTAACTGGGCTAGTTACAAGCTAAACGGTTAACAAAATCGCCTAACTTAGACGCAACTGTTATACAACTGCTCAAAGACTCCAGCGATTGTTAAATATGCCACAAAGTGCCAAGAAAAAACTCTTAGATAAGTGTTATATAACTGTCAGACAACTGTTATACTGCTGCCAAAACTAATATACTTTTTTAAACTGTTATACTACTGTTATAAGCTTGAGTTATATATATCGGTTTTAAATATACTTTGCTATATCTCTTCAAATGTACTTTACTTTTGTTATCAATCGATAATGCAGAATGAATTCCAACTGTTATACAACTGTTATACGCCGCCTGCAATTGTTTTATATCTATATATTCATGCTTAAATGCATTATAAATGAATTCCTCAACAACTCTTAGGTAAGTGTTATATAACTGTCATACAATTGTTATACTCCAAATATAAAGCTGCTGCCAAAACTAGTATACTTTTTTAAACTGTTGATCTGAGCATAAACTGTTATACTTGCTATACTTATTTGTTATCAATCGATAACAACTGTTATATAACTGTTATACGCCGCCTGCAATTGTTTTATATCTATATAATCATGCTTAAATGCATTTCTAAATAAATTCTCAATCAGCTTTTACTTTTGGCAAGTGACCTACTGTTATACGGCTGTTACATGCATATCTCAATCTCTGGCATTTTGCACGCCATGCGACCTACAAAACGCATTCAACAGCTGGCTTAATACACATTCGAGTGTTAACGTGGGTGAAAGGCATCATCGCACAGCACATGACAAATTTCCATGGCATTTGGCTTGATCCACACACACACACACACACACACACACACACACGCGACAACCTTTCACAAGAGCCCATCCAACGATAATGATAATGATTATGATAATGATAATTTTTATGAACATGCCAAAGCAAACAGACATCATTGAGCCAACAAAATATGACGCTTATAAAGTGCAGTTAGCATGTGTTAAAGACGTCTAAACACTTTACCGTTCAACGCAGTTGCTAACGCTCCGCAAAAGCCGCTAAATGTCATAAAAAAAATACAAAATACACTTCAAAACCCGCACAGCGGACATGGGACCTTGCACCATGTCTCTCTCTCTCTCTCTCTCTCTCCCCTTCTCCCTCTTTCTCTCGCTGGGCTGACCGTGGGCAGCCGGCATCTCATTCAGAGGAAAACCAATTCACACATGCAGGCAGAGACATTCATTCAGCTTAGTTCAGCTCAGCTGTTGGGGGTGGGAGTTAAGTAACTTAACCGTTAGTTAAAATCTGTTAAATTACCCTAACAAAAAAAAACGTAAGGAAATCCCGTTTGAGCAACGGTCAGCGCTTTAATAGTTGAAATTTGTATTATGCTGGCTGACATTAAGGCCACGGCTAAGTTTGCCACTTTCCCGAAAAAAAGCAAAATTCCAACTGTTGATTATACGTCTAACCGTCTGACCGAATTGAATGGGATGACACTAGTTTACGTACGGGCTCAAGTGCCACCAAAGTGATTTCACTTTTGCTTTAAATTGCTTAACGAGTGGGTTTTCCATCGCCCCCCGACTTTTGTTATAAGTAGATCTCTTAAGTTTGTAATATTTCTCTATATGCAAGTGTTATATGAGTTTTATGGTTTTTCGTTGTTGATCGTATATTGCATTAAAATGTTAACTGGGAAAACCTTTTCCACGTCTAGGACGACCTTTGATAATTATTTGATAGCTGTACTAAAAGGTGTTACTTTAAGTGTTAACTGTTATAATACCTAAAAAGTGTTATACCAGAGCTCAAAAAGTGTTTAAGCTGCGAGATACGTCATGTTATACTCTTGAAAACTGTTATACAACTGTTATACAAATATTTTATAACTGTTTTTAAGCATTCTAATGCTATATGTAAATGTTTAAAATGATTTACTTTAGTTTGAGGCAAAGTTTGCTTAGATATTATTCCAAAGGTATAGGTGCGTTTACGAATCATCTTTGACAGCATAGCTGTTGTTGGAAATGAGTTTAATTGTTTGGCTTTAACAGCACAATTCGATGAAAATATACCAGATGGTTCTTGTGTTCTATTACTACTAACCATTAACAGTATAACTAAGTGAGACGTTGATCACAAGATGAGTTTTAGATCAGATGACTTCACGACAGAATTGACTCAGCCAACTATATCTTCCTCTAAGTGCTATAGGTCTTTAAATGAAACATAGACATGAGCAAGATATAATGGGTGCAAAATCGTCTCAGGGACCTATTTCTCATTCGTTTGTATCTTATTTGTTTGCCGCTTGTTGTTGCTGTTGTTTTTTCCTCTATTTACCTTGGTTGAACAAAGCAACTCAATTAAAAAATGACTACGTTTTCAATAGAGTTTTTGTTTTTCTGCTTCTTGCTCTTGTATCTGTATCTTTCAGCGACAAACGTGCCGCAAATATTTGCCATTGTTTTGTTTTGTTTCGTTTTGTTTTTCTTTGTTTCATTTTTTTCCTTTTTTTTTTCATTTTCTGGCAACATTTTTCAATCAAGAGCGACGTTTTAATTACAAGCCAAACAAGAAGCGGTCCAAAACATGGCAATTATCAAAGATACGTCTACATTAGGCCGAGCCCGACCCGTCTGCAGCTCAATCTGTGTATGCGTCTATATTTGTATCTGCCGCTGTGCATCTGTATCGCGAACTGTATCTGTATCTTTTACGTGCTTCGCGTAGCGTGGCTTTGGCCGCAGCTGCCGTAGGCAGTACAAAATAAAAGAGAATATACAACAAAAATTATGAAAAAGCGCCAGCGTGCGCTTCAAGTTCAGTCCAGACACGCAAGCGTCTCAGATGCAGATACAAATGTATCTAGACGCGTTTGGCTTTAACTGCCAACTCTGCCCAGTTGTTCTCGGCATGTCAATGGCCCAGGGCAAGCGTATAAGCAGCCGCAGACGCAGTTGTTATACTTATTGCACTGCTGTTATACATGACATAATGTGAACGCCCGTCTGGCTTTTGTTTTTGCTGTTGCTTTTGCTTTTGCTTTTGTTTTTGCTTTTGTTTCTCTCTGCTTGCCCCTTTGCGAATGCCGAGCACGTTTTCTGGGTTGCTTGGCCTCATCGGCCATTGGCATTCGTTGTTGAGGTGACATAATTCGATTTGAAAATGCACATTGGGCATCTTTAACATGTGCGTAGTTTGTCACTTTCCCAAGCAGGCCGAGCTGCACAACTGTTATACAGGTGTTGGTATTCATTACTTGGCTTTCAGCTGCTTAGGAAAGTGCCTTAGATTATTTAAAATTGAGTGCACAGCTACAAGCAACTGTTATACCACTGTTATACAACTGTTAAGCAAACACTTATTTAACTGATATACATATATACTTTTTACAACATTTCAGTACAACAGAAACTTATTTAGCTCTTTGTCACATTTCATGCAATTTTAAAAACTCAGTTGAAAACTGTAATACATCTGTTTAATTGTTTCATTACGGGCCTTAAACTATTTAAACTATTTAAAGTAACGGCAGCCACTGAACAGGCAAACTGTTCTAAATGAGTCAGGCCCTTCGAAAACTGCTTTTGAAGCATTTAATGGAATAACACAAACGCCTTATTTTTAGCTCTTTGTCTCGTTTTACGTGGCTTGTAGCTCATTGAAAATGCTTTTTTACAACTGTTATACGACTGTTATACAACTGTTATACAAGTGTTATACACCCGTTTTATTGTCAAACGAAACTTCTATAAACTTTTAAATGAACTGCAGCTAATACTGAGATTTCTATTAACAAAACAAGCACTCTTAAAACTGTTATACATGAATCAGATAAGTGATGCTCGATGATAAATTGCTAAATTGCGACGATCGATTTTCGTTAAAGTCGTCTAAGCGTGAGACTGGCAGTGCATTAGCTAAAAGGCGACTGTTATACAGCTGTTATACTATACAGGCAAACCGCAGCACACCTTAATGGACACAGCTCACACCTTTACCTGACTCAATCGCATTGGGAATGCCTCAAATTGATGACAGACGCGTCAGCGAGCACTTAACCTGATGACCTAAGCAACCAATAAAACCAGACCGAATCGCAATTCAATGGGCAAACAAGAGCTCTGATTTCTAATTTGGCCAGGTCACGCAGCCTGACCCAATCGATGGCCGTCTTTTTATCAATTTGCGCGCTTATCGCGAATTCATTTCGGTAAATAGCTGCCCACACGCCTACGTCTATACGTAAATGCGTAGTTCCCAGATAAGAAAATGGAAAATATTTATTTCATTTGAAAAGAAAATCAACAAAAAAAAAAAAAAATCCCACAAACTACTAAGCAACATTTTTCAGGCATTACGTAAAGTGCGGCTATTTATGAGAAACGTTTAAGTTTAGCTTGTGCTATATATATATATATATATATATCTACCTATACATATATATGTAGCTATCTATTTCTATTTTCTTTTTTGCTTTGCTTACCAATTTGCCCCAGTCGCCAGACGTGACTTTGTGGCGCTCAAAGCCAAAGATTTGGCCAAGATTTGGGGCCAGTTTGTGGGGCGACCTACCCATGGCAAATATGTGTAATAACAGCAATCGGGCATAACGGTAATTTGTAATATGCTCATGATATGGCGTCATAATTGAGACATGCTCCAAGTGCATCCGCCTCAGATTTCGAATATGTTCAATCGCAGATCAAGATTGAAGACTGTTGTTGTTCTTGTTGCTGCTGCAAGAGAATAGATCACGATTTTTATACAATAACTGGGTCGATCGCATGAACTGCAACATGACTACGTATCTGCATCTGCATCTGCATCTGTATCTGTATCTGTATCTGTATCTATAGCTCACTTGGTGAGAGAAACGCTTGAGGAGGTGTTGATTTCTTGGATGTTTTACAAGCGAAAGAGAGCTGACGATAATCGATAAAGCATAAAGGCATACTAATAATAGGTAAACTAGCGAATGCTCTAGATACTTTACAGAACGAGCTAATGGCCAGCCAGCCAAAGCTGTTAGCATAATCGCATCTGTTATACGATATGATTATATAGAATTTTAGAAAAGATTGCGGGCGGTGCTCCACAAAATAATCAGCGCCAACTGCAACTCAAATTTACTTTCCAAGCAACAATTTCAAATTAAACGGACTGCGAGAACTGAATAATAAATTGATTATTGTTGTAATTTCTGCAAACTTAAAAAATATAAAAACAGCGAAATAAATTGAATTGTTAAATATATTTTCAATTTTTATATCAACTTTCATATATTCAATTCGATTATTGTATGACAATCGAAAGATAAACTTCTTGGTTACAAAGACGTGGCAAAGAACCGTCTCCGGGTTCAGTTCCCAGCTAAGAACTTAAAGCAATTTAAAAGAGCTAAAAACACAAATCGAGTTGGTTTTTCCTATTTAAGTCCGAAAGTTGATGGATTAGCGGGTAATCTTGAAAAGTTGAAAGATGGTAAAAAAAAAGAAAAGAAAAAAAAAACACTAGAAGCTGGCAGTGATATTCCCAGAAGAAGTTCTGACAAATAAAAAAAAAATGCCAACAGACAAGAAAGATGTTGGAGAGGTAAGAAACCGATAGGCGACATGGCGTGAAAGGCGACGTCGCGGGAGGCGGCAGCGGAGGAGGCGTGGCCGTTGCGAATGCCGGCAGTTAAAATCAACAACTTGAGACAGCTATTCAAAGTGTAGCCGGCGGGCAGTTGCCACGCCCACCCGGGCGTAAGCTCACAATTTAAGTAGTTTTTATTGGCATGGCATCCTTTCGTCGGCATTATTAACACGAACATTAACATTAACGTTATCATAGCTGACCCAAATGCCTTGCAGGCCAAAAATCTGTGTACACGCCCCCTTTTCTGACTCCCTCTGTCTCTCTCTCTCTCTCTCTCTCTCTCCGTCCTCTGCTGCTGCTTGCAGCATATCAATTTGCCATTGTTGGTGCTATATTTCTTTTTTTTTTTTTTTGCACGCTTCGATTGCAGTTTCGTCGGTCACTGAGATGAACAGCAAAAAACAAAAACAAAATCAAAACAAAAAACGTTAAATGAATTGCCCCAAATACGTGTACAGTTGTTGTTGTTGTTTTTGTTACTTTTGACGCGCTGCCGTAGCATCATCAAACGTCATTATTAACAACATCATCATCATCATCATCATCATCAACAGCTCTTAAAAACATTATGAATATCATGCTAATGCGCAGATCACTCGCCTGGAAACGATAGCCCAAGCCCAAGCTCAACGCTAGCTGCGCTGCCAACGCCAGCGCTGACAGCGCTGCCAGTTGTTGTTTTTTTTTTTTTTTTTTTTTTTTTGTATTTTTCGACTAGAAGTAGAGCAAGCGGCGAACATGTAAAAGTGCTGGAGCGTGAGAGCGCACGTCGAGTGAGAGCGCCGTCGCCGCAGGCTGCTTAGGAGCAAGAGAGCGCGTGCAGTCAAGTCACGGTCACGTTTCTCGTCACGTTCTGTTGTGTTGTTGCTTTTCCTGTCGCTGCTTCTGTCGCTGCCGCTGCTGCTGTTCTTCTTGTTGTTGCTAATTTGCTCTTGTGCTTTTGTGTTTCGTGTACTTGTACTGCTTGTTGTTGTTGCTGCTGGTGATCTTTCGGCACATTTTGCATGCGCCAGAGCAACAAATGTGTTTGCTGTGCTCTGGCGCTTAGGTTATGTTGCTGCCGCTGCTGACCCCGGCAACATGCAAATGAGTTCAGCTTAGGCCAGCGACTTTGGCTTGGACATGCGCTCTGCCAATTGCCGTTACTGCAGGCAAAGAAACAAAAAAAAAAAACAGTTTTGCGGTAAATTTGCCAATGTAGAAAAGCAAAAGAAGGGGAGACAGAGTAACAACAGCTGTCAAGTTGGCAGCTGCTGCCATTGCACTTTGGTGGCTATGTTCGTATGTGTCTGTTGCCATCACATGTTGCCAGCAACTAGCAACTTGTTGCTGGCAATATCAATACTTCCGTTTTGTACAACATTTCGGCATCAGGTTTTAGTTTTTTTGCTAGCCAGTGAAAACGACAGTTTGGCGGGTTTTTTTTTTTTTTGTCTTTTGGGGCTGTTGTTAAACGCACAATTGAGTGAAAATCTGCATCGAATTGCGCAAAAATTTGATGAGACCCGCACAACAACAACAACAACAACGGCAACGAAATTTAAGTAAATTGCATTTGCCGAAGTGTTGCCCAGTTTCCGACTTGGTTTTTGCCCGTCTGCGGGCTGACTACTTAACGGCTCTAAATGCTGGCAACAGCCAACGACATTTGCTGCCACTTTCTAATGCGCCACAGCAGCAACAACAACAACAACAACAACAACAAAGGCTCTGCGGAAGCAACACTCCACAGTTGACGCACCCGCATAAAGGCCCCCCATTCGGGGGCCTAGACCTCTGAACCGAGGCCCGCCCTTTGGGCCATGCGCTGACCCCAAAGCAATGCTGCCAACAGTCTTAACCCTCGCCCCTTGCGACAATTTTCCGCATTTCTGCCATTCTGGCTGCCACATTTCGCTGCCATTTGTCGCCGCTGGGGGGAAGCGTTTAGCCAGCAAATTGCATTTAATCAGCAAGAATTTTGCCGCTCGCAGAGCCGAGAAATCAGCCAGCGGAAGATCTGCAGCTGCTTGATGCGGCTTGATGCGGCTTGATGCTGCATTTATGGCTAATTGACTTGTCATTTGGCCAACATGCTGTCTAACAAGTGTTGTAAAACGGAAAGCAGCACAGCTTTAAAGTGCGCTTGCCCCATCTTCTTGTCAACGTTGACATGGACCTAACGTGGGGTCAGCGAGTATTTGCTTTGACAATTCACGCTAATTCAATTACTGTATGTGCCTGTCACAGTTGACAGGCACTTTAACATGCACACTGAATGTTTGAACAGTTTATCTGCTTGTCAAATAGGTTTTTCCAATATCTTTCTCTACTTTTTGCTCCCACACTCTCTCCCTTTTCCAGCGCCACAGTCGTAAGGTTTCTCTTTCTCTGAACTCCTTAATGAAATGGAAATAATTGCACAGCCTTGCCTCCCCCTCCCCCCCCCCCGCAGATATCGGATTACAGCCCACTCAACCGCATCCGCTAAAAACTTCCCATTTTCATTTACAATTTTAATATTTTCCACTTCCCCCCCCCCCCCCCCCTGCGACTTTTCTCAATGCATGCGATGTCATAACTTGAGGTCGTCTTTGTCACGCCCATCATTCATAATATGTGACAACAACAGCAACAACAACAACAACAACAACAACATGTTTATTATGATTGTTGTTTGTTTTTTACTTTCAAACACTTTTACTCTCGATTATTTTTTGTATTGTTTTTCGAATATGTTTAGCATTTTTACGAGCTGCTCGCACAACAATGGCTCCCCCCCTTCCCCCACTCTCCCCCACACTCTCCCCTCTCTTTCAATTCACATGTGCTTTAAGCCTTTTGTTTTGGAATTCAATTTTCGTCCAAATGTCACGCAACTTTTGCGATCGCACGCATCAAAAGCCGCTTAGCCGTGGTTTATGTTACGTTCCGCTGCCCCCCCCCCCCCATTTTGCCCCACCCCCCTCCCCCCCGCCCCTCCTTGCGTTTGGTGTCGGCTTTTTCTGTTGTCTTTCGGTTGGCCCTCATCCGCTTCGTTCAATTGTGCAAGCAGCTTCGATTACCCCCCCTTCCCCTTATTCCCTTATCCCCACTCCCCCCCTCCCCCTCTCTGATCGCGTCCACATCTGCGGGCTGTTGTTGCAGCTGCAGCATCTCCGGTTCATCACATAATGCAACACAGGCCTCCGCTCACAGCTAATTACAGTACGACCTCGCTACATGCAACCAAAGAAGATTAAAAATCAACTTTTTGATATGCTTATTTTCTAACTGGGAAAAAACTTAAGAAGTTTATCTTTAAATGCAACAAAAAGTTGTAGAAACGTTTTAACAAAATAAAAACCAATTATGAAATATTTAGGAAATTTTAGGGGTTTTTTTCTTTGGAAATATATATAACTGCATTTTGTTTTTTTTTTTTTTGCTTTTAGCATGTCTTTACTGAAGAGAAACTGAATGTTAAATTATTAAAAATTTAAAAAATTTTTGGGTTTTTTTTCTTTGGAAAAGCCGACAAGATTTGAAGCCAACTATATTTTATTAACTATAACCATATTTTTTTTTAGTTTTTATGTAATTGTTGTCTTTACTGAAGAGAAACAATGTCAAATTTAACATCAATTCAAAAAAAATGAAAAAGAAAATCCGAGCAAATTATGAAATATTTAAGACATTTTAGGCTTTTTTTTTTGCAAAGCCAACTATATTTTATTTTTTTTTAGTTTCTGTGTAATTATTGTTTTTGGGTGTCTTTACTGAAGAGAAACCGAATGTCAAATTGAACATCAATTCATTTTGGAAAAAGAAAATCCGAGCAAATTATTAAAAATTTAAGAAATTTTAGGGGTTTTTTCTTTGGAAAAGCCGACAAGATTTGAAGCCAACTATATATTATTAACTATAACCATATATTTTTTTTTAGTTTTTATGTAATTGTTGTCATTACTGAAGAAAGAATGTCAAATTTAACAACAATTCATTTTGGCGAAATAAAAGCCAAGCAAATTATGAAATATTTAAGACATTTTAGGGTTTTTTTATATATATATTATTTTTTTTTAGTTTCTGTGAAATTATTGTTTTTGTTTATTGTTAGGGTGTCTTTACTAAAGAGAAACTGAATGTCAAATTTAACATCGCTGTCTATAGTTGAGGTTAATTAACTTGTAAAATGCTGTCGCTTTTGAGCAATCCCCACTGTAGTTGTGCTAACTGCAGTCAGTTTAGGCAGTGTTTACTGTAGTTAGAGTGTTTGAGGCAGCTAGAAAAAATGCCCAATTACATATTTTCCGTTTATAGACAGTCTCTACTGTAGTTATGTCGGCCATTTTATGGCAATTTCATAGGTTTGGGAAATAATTGAGTTATATTCAGTTGTAAAATGCTGGCGCTGTTAGGCAGTCTTGACTGTAGTTGGGCAGTCTCCACTGCAGCTGGCCTCGCTTCGTTTCGCTGTGTTTTGCCGACATATTCGATTACAATCGATCGGTAATCGGATCCCGTTCGCTTCCTGTTCGCACTAACCCCGAACTTGCCTTGCAGAAAATGGATCCACTGACGCGCATCCAGGAGGAGATCAAGGAGGTGGTGCGCCGCGAGGAGGAGTACCGCCAGCTGGCCACGGCCGCCGCGCAGACCGTGGCGAGCTTCGGCGAGGCGGACCAGGACCAGGAGCGGGAGCGAGAGCGGGAGCAGGGCGTGCTGGTCACTGCACAGCCGGCGGCAGTCAACGCGCTGCTGGCGCCCATCGAGGAGCAGTCGCCCTCGAACACGCCCTCGCTGGCCTCCAGCGTCAACAGCAACAGCAGCCACAAGGAGGAGAGCCTCGACGAGCAGCACTCGGATGACTCCGGCATCTCCGCCTCCTCACAGAAGATCAACAGCAACGGCTCCGGCAAGGGCGAGAGCAAGACCGGCCTCAAGCTGACCCTGGCCGCCCGCCAGGAGCAGCGGTACATCGGGCCCAACTGCTACAACATGACGCCGGAGCCGCCGCAGCAGCGGCTGATGACGCGCACGCCGGGCACGCCGCAGCTGCGCCAGTTCGCGTTCAGCGGCGCCACCAAGGGCGTCATGCAGCGCTTCATCGCCTCGCACGGCAAGCTGCAGCCGGGCGGCGGCCCGCCCGCCTCGCCCCTGCTCCTGGGCGCCGCCAACGGGAACAGTCCGACCCTCAAGCTGAATGCGCGCAACGCGCTCGCCTTCCTGGAGGCGGGCAGCAGCTCGCCCCTGGACAGCATCAACAGCAACAGCAACAGCAACAGCAACAACAACATCAGCATTAGCAACAACAACAACGGCACCCTGTCGCAGGGCGCCATCGAACGGGACTCGGAGGGGCGGCCGCTGCGACGCGGCTACGTCCCCGTCGAGCAGAAGATCCAGCGCGAGCTCCAGGACCTCAAGTCGCGCGAATCCGAGCTGAAGCGCCAGCGCAAGCTCAACCGACAGCACCTGCTGGACAAGCTGTAAGTCGTTAGCCAAACCCGAGAGTTCCACGTTTCTCACCCCACTCACCCCACCCCCATCTCCCCCCCGTTCGACAGGCAACTGAGCACGGACGACGAGGCCGATGCGGACGACGACGACGACGACGACTCCGAGGTGGAGCACTGCTACGGCCCGGGCAAGCTGCGCAACGCCCAATCGACCCTGGAGCTGGAGAGAGACAGGTGAGTGCGTGAGGGAGATAGATAGAGAAGGCCTAAAACAGGGGAAAGCAAAATCAGCTTACCTCTGTGATCCTGATCGAATGAGGGTTCCTTCAACGTAGGATTCCTCGGTTGAAATCGGACTGTTTAAAGAAAGACAGAAATTATTATTGATATACATATATCCTTATATTTTTATCTCACTTAAAATGTTGCTTTATCAAATGGGGATTCCTTTAAGATAGGATTCCACACTTGAAACTGGAGTGATAAAAGAAAGACATGATTTCTATTGATATATATATATCCTCATATGCACGCTAGATGTCACTTTCTAGCATCTGCTTTTATCCTCTTTTATCCCAATTAAAATGTTGTTTCATCGAATGAGGATTCCTTTAACATAGGATTCCTCGGCTGAAATCGGACTGATTAAAGAAAGACAGAAATTATTATTGATATAAATATATCCTTATATGTTATCACAATTAAAATATTGTTTGATCAAATTAGGATTCCTTTAACATAGGATTCCTCACTTGAAATCGGATTGATAAAAGAAAGACAGAAGTTATTGCTGATAGATGTCACTTTCTAGGATCTTGCTTTTATCTTCTTTTATCCCAATTAAAATGTTGTTTCATCGAATGAGGATTCCTTTAATATAGGATTCCTCGATTGAAATGGGATTGATAAAAGAAAGACATGATATCATACAGACATTATTACTGATATATATATATCCTTATATGCGCTCTAGATGTCACTTTCTAGGATCTTGCTTTTATGCTCTCTTAACATAGGATTCCTCGGTTGAAATCGGACTGATAAAAGAAAGACAGAAATTATTGCTGATAGATGTCACTTTCTAGGATCTTGCTTTTATCTTCTTTTATCCCAATTAAAATGTTGTTTCATCAAATGAGGATTCCTTTAACATAGGATTCCTCGGCTGAAATCGGATTGATTAAAGAAAGACATGATATCATACCGACATTATTACTGATATATATATCCTCATTTGCACTCTAGATGTCACTTTCAAGGCTCTTGCTTTTATGCTCTCTTAAAATGTTGTTTTACTGAATTTGGATTCCTTTAACATAGGATTCCTCACTTCAAATCGGATTGATAAAATAAAGACATGATATCTATTGATATATATATATCCTCATAAGCACTCTAGATGTCACTTTCTAGCATCTTGCTTTTATCCTCTAATCTTTTATCCTAATTAAAATGTTGTTTTATCAAATGAGGATTCCTTTAACATAGGATTCCTCGGCTGAAATCGGATTGATAAAAGAAAGATATGATATTATACAGAAATTATTATTGATATATATCCCTATATGCACTTTAGATGCCACTTTCTAGCATCTTGCTTTTATGCTCTCTTAAAATGTTGTTTTATTGAATTTGGATTCCTTTAACATAGGATTCCTCGGCTGAAATTGGTTTGATTAAAGAAAGACAGAAATTATTGCTGATAGATGTCACTTTCTAGGCTCTTGCCTTTATTCCCAGGCTTCGTCTGTCAGATATGCATGGAATACTCACGCCTTTCCCCTCTTTTCCGCACAGCAACGACCTGGAGCTGATGGGCTACAAGTCGTCGGGTAATCGCAGCCTGAACGCCGCCGTCGTCCTGTCGAATGGCGGCAGTGTCCTGAGCACAACTGGTTCCAATTCGGGCATGCGTCCGGCCATGTCCCTGGCCGAGCTCTGTGATCTGACGCCGGAGGAGGCGCCATCGTCGCATCGCCTGATCGCGCAGTGGGAGAGCCTGATCAAGAAGAACGCCGAGGGTATTGAGGCGGCCATCTAAAGCTGCCGGCGACCAAAGCACACCAAATTATTACTGTAATGTCCCAAGCACTAAACAAACAAAAAAAAGGAAAAGAAAAAAAAAGACGCAAAAATCGAAACCCCCTACAAGTCCCTAATACAAATCTTTTTTTTTTTTTTAACTTTGTAAACCCGAGTTGGGTCGATATACAAGAACGTATATATAGTAAAGGATCGTGTGGGATCCAGCAACGAATTAGTATTTTTTAAAGCGCATGTACTTAAAAACAAAAATTGATTTCTGTAATTTATGCAAATGTTTGTGAAAACCTTTCGAGAACTGTTGTAAATAATTCTTCGTGTTTCAAGTGCAAGTTTTGGCCACGACTTGTCTACATAATTTATTGAATATAACCTTACATTATATACATTATGTATGTATACGCATACAGATACATATATGTATGCAATAATGCTATACACACACATACGTACTTACGATACGCGATAACCAATACGCGAAAAACGATTTAATAAAACATTAATGTTACACGATCTGGTCTCTTGTCTTTATATACATATATATTGGAGCATTGAAAAGCTCTCGGCGGAATGGGAATAATCCTTTTCAGAAAAGAGGCTCTAGCTTGGCCAAATCCCATTTATCTATTATTGGATAATAAGGCCGGGAATATTTATCTTTTTGCTGCTCCACGGATTTTTATCGATAGCTAATAAAACACGTTTCATATTTATTTAATTTTTTTTCAAGTTTTTTCTTTTAAATTTTATTAAATACATTTCGTTCATTTGTCTTATTGTTGGTTTTGGTTTTTGGTTGGTGTTTTGTTTTTATTAAATTTGTATGCATTTGTTGCTGTTCATTGTTTTCATCTCTCATTACTTTATAATTTATAATTGTTTCTCTTTTATTTTTGGTGTTCTTCGGTTTGTTTATAGTTAGATACAAACATACATACGCATGTGAGTATGTATGTGTGCATGAAAGTAATATAGAATCAGTGAGAGAGAGAGAGAGAGAGAGAGAGAGAATAAACTCTAGTTGGAATAGAATTAAGAATTAAGCACAAGTTCAAATTTCACTACACACTATAAAAAGGTAAGTAAATATTCCGATTCTGTGTTCGCACTACAGTTTGTTATGAATGTGTGTGTGTGTGTGTGTGTGTGTGCTCTTTTATGTTTCTGCTCTGCTCTGCTCTGCTCTCAGATACTCTACTTACTGCTGTGTATTTTACTGCCTACTGCTGGAAGCCTCAAAAAATTGTTGCTATACTTAAGATTTGCCGTTACTGTTAATGGGATTTTTCTCGTTTTTTCTCAATTGGTTTTACTGCTATTTTTTTTGAAATGGAAATCTTATGCTTAGAATTGTATTGCAAATAAAATCATATTGGATCGTATAGTTTGTTTTTTTTTTTTTTTTGTTGGTTTTTGTTGTTTTAAGTATTAAATATAAATATATATACAAAAGCCGTTTTCAACTTGCAGCTGGACCAAGCTAAACTGTGATCACACTGTTGTGTGTGAACAAGCCAAACTCAATAAATATATATATTTATATATATATTGTGTGTGTGTGTGTGTGTTTGTGTGTATATATATCTATAATATATGCACTCGATGTGTGGGTTTGCTCTGTAAGCCTCTCTCTTTCTAATCCTAGACAGTGTTGCATAACGTAAAGCTAAAAGGGGGAAACGGAAATGAGGAGAAAGCAGCAAAGGATAAGTTCTGCTTATTGCACAGCGTTGCCAGACTTAACAAATAAGTGTTAGAAATTAGGCAACAATCAACAAAAATTGCTAATCATGTGATAATTATAATTATAATACGAATAATAATCATAATAATAATAATAATACTTAAATACTTTGGCACACAGAAAACAAAATTTGCACTCAAAATCATAATCGTTAAATGATAAAATATATATGTATATATATGTATTTAAAGTCGTATATATTGCACATAGATAATGCTGTCAGATCTGACCTTTCAATTGATCAAAATACTTGTTCTTATTATGCACTCATTTTGCGTTTTCTTACTTCTTCTTCGTTTTTTTTTTTTTTTTCATTTTTTCTTTTGCTCTGGAACCAAAAAACCATTGACTGCTTTTTAATATTGTGTATAATAATATATAAATAAATATATATTATATAAATAGTTAGAATTTTATATATATGTGTTTTAATATACTTTCTTTCATAATATACTTAGTTTTCGCATTCTACATATTAGAAACTAACACTTAGAGCCGACATTTTCATATGCGTTGCCATATCCTTGCCATCCCGTATCGATATCGATAGCGTTAGCGATAACGTAATATATCGGCCTATCGAAATCTACTCATATCCATTAATCAAAAGCGCTTTGAGCGTTCTACTTTTGAATGCCTGGCCTAAAACTAGCAAAAAAAAAAAACACGTTTGTTTATATTACGATAAATCTATAGATCGATAGCTCTGATCGATATATATTAGTTTGGAACATAAAATTAATCAACAAATTTTATTCTTAGACTTGTTGCCCCGCGAGAATAGAAAACAACAGACGACAAAAGCGCAAATTCTAAACAGTATTTTTACCTTTTCTCTTTTGTCGCGTAAACGTGCCGTGTAAACGGGGCCTAAAGAGTACGTGATCGGTGTTAGAGTGTGTGTGTGTGTGTGTGTGTGCTACGTAGTATTCTTAGACTTTGTAAGTATTTAATATACGCGTGATAATCGCTAGATACGAATAGATACGAAATTTGTTTGTGTTTGCCAGTTGCATTTATCGTGAACTACGTAGATCGTGTAAACGTGTTTACAAAAAACAAAAAAAAAATATATATATATATTTATATATATGTATATTAGTTTATACCGTATAATTGTAAACTTCGTGTATGTTGTGTACTACGTCTAGCAACTGTCAAGTGCTCTTTTGTTCTAGATCTAGATGGAGATCTATATATATATGGTGTGTGTGTGTGTGTGTGTAGATGTGTATCGCGTATAAATATTTCACTTGGTTTATGCGATTTGCCTTGTCTTCGTATTGTCTGAAAGTGCTACGTACTTTTTTTCTTGCTTCTGTTAACTAAACTCTACATAGTTTGTGTTTTCTGATACCCTTCTCCATAACTCCTGCTTTGCCTGCTGTAAGTGTGTGTGTGTGTGTGTTTGATCCAAATGAAAAGTTAGAACAGAAGTTCGGTTAGTTTAGACTAGAGCATATAACTAGTGCATACCATATATGTGTCAAATATATAGACCTGTGTATATAGTATATAGTATCTAGTAGTATCTAGAGTATAGTATATAGCCGTATATACCGCTGGGAGAAGTACTCTTGTCTCTCATCCAATATGCGCTATCAATATGTATGTCTAATTCTGTGCTGTTAACAGTTAACAGTTAACAGCTGGCCGTTAACAGCGCTGTTAACGGCGCGTTTAGAGGAGCTGCGCGATAACCGGCTCGATGAGACACATGTGCTCCGCTCCGCGCACCGGCAGCCGGTTCAGGCAGAAGTGCCGGATCATGTCGGGCACCGTCTCGAAGGGCCGGCTGAACTGGCCCAAAATATATTGGCCGGCCTCGTTGCGCTGGATGCGCATATGCATGAAGCCCTTGGCGCCCCTGTTGGCGAGAAAGAGAGCGAGCGATTAATATAATGTAATATGAATGCATTCAATTTGGGCACCCACTTGAGGGAGAGCGAGTAATCCTGCTTGGTGGACTCGCAGTTGCGCACCAGGAACGAGCCCTCGGCCAGTGGACGCAGCGTGGTCTCCGCCTCGATGCGTGTTATGGCGCCGTGGTACCAGCTAGAGCGGGACAGAGATAGAAGCAGTTAGCATAACAGAAATAGAGGGAGAGAGAGAGTCTACGCACCCCTGACGCTCGAGTGGTATGGCCACGTCGATCAGATCGACGGCCGTCACGTAGCCCTGGCACAGATTCATGTTCAGCTCCTTGTGGCTGCTCAATCCGCGCAGATCGAGACTCCCGAACTGCTTGCTCGCCTGGCGCGGCTCGTTCAGGTTCAGCGTCAGATTCTGGCGGAAGAGCGCGGTGTCTGCGAGAAGAGGAACAGCAACATTATACACGATTCAACATACAACAAGTATAAACAAAGATAATCAAACAATAAAGATATATCTCACTAGCAGCCCCTGGGAATATTATAAAATTTAGATTTGCTCTTGAAATACGACTTCTAGAATATTTAAACTACTCGAATCTGTTGATAATTACTTAATTACTTAGTTCATTATTTTCGAAAATTACTTTAAAACCTTGCAAAAATTTTTAATTTATTCGTGCAATTATTATTTTTATTATTCACATTTAAATAGATAAAATTGATGTTTCGAATAATTTATTTGCTTACAAGTAATTGTGATTACTTTATGAATAAATTATTTTAAACTGAAATATTTCAGTACTACTTTCAAAGTACTTCTGTGATTGTTTAAAAAAGGTTTGAATTGTGATATTCAAATACAAAATGGGGTTTTGTCGTAATTACTTTGAAGTAATTAAAATAGTAATTGAAATTGCATTCCTTCAAATTTGCTATTTAAAGACTATATCCCATTCAATAAAATACTTCGGTAATAGTTTTTTAAAACAAATACAAAATTGGGCTTTTCCGTAATTACGACGAAGTAATTAAAATAGTAATTGCAAATAAATTCTTTTAAATTTGCTATTTAAAGACTATATATTTACATAAACAGATAATTGAATAACTTGAAAAGAATGCTTGCAGTAATTATCTCATTTATAATTACTGCAAGTAATTAAATGGTAATTGCACTTTGCTATTGAAGGACCACATATTTACATATACAATTAAAATGACTTGCAAGGAATGCTTGCAGTAATTATCGCACTTGCAATTACTGCAAGTAATTAAATGGTATTATGTAAATATTTTCAAGAGCATATGGACGCAGCCAGCTTGCTGGTAATTACATCAAATTTTCTATTTAAAGACTATATATATATAAATAATTGAATAACTTAAAAAGAATGCTTGCAGTAATTATCGCACTTGCAATTACTGCAAGTAATTAAATACTCACCCAGCTTGCTGGCCAGCTTCTGCTCGTCGCGCATGGAGTGGCTCGAGGAGGCTTGCGAGATGCCGCTGGACTCGGTGCTGTGCATCATCAGATTGTTGATCTCCGCCTGGTTGGCGCGCAGGCGCCGCCGCAGCTTGGGCATGTCGAACGGCAGGTCGCCGAGGTCCACCGAGGTGGCGCTGCCCGAGGTGCAGGCGGCCTCCTGCTGCAGCGTCTTGCGGCGCCGCAGCTTCGGCATGTCGAACGGCAGATCGCGCAGCTCCAGCGGCAGCGCCGTGGCAGCATTGTTGGCCGCCGCATTGGCCGCCGCTGCCGTTGCTGCCGTCGCGGAAGTGGCCGCCGCCGCGTTGTCCGCGCCGCCGCCCAGCTGCAGCTTGGGCAGCGTCAGGCGCTGCAGCGCCAGCGAGGAGGGCTTGCCGTCCTCGCGCGAGTGCAGCGAGATGCCGCTGTCGGAGCCGAGCAGCTCGTCGGCCAGGTGCAGCAGCGCCTTGTTGGGCGGCTGGCCGCCGCTGCGCTGCTTGGGCGCCAGTTGGGCGGGCGGCGCAACGACCGCCTCGACGGCGTTCTCCGGCGCCGACGCCGACGCCGACGCCGGCTGCTGCTGCTGCTGCTGCTGGGACTGCTCGGAGGCGGGCTCCTGCGAGGACTTGTCCGATATGGGGCTGAGTATGTGGAGCTTGGAGTGCAGCAGGACGGGCGCCCGCAGCGGAAAGGCGACGCTCGAGCTGCCGCTGCCGCTGGCGCTGGCGCTGCCGCTGCCGCTCTCCGAGCTGTGCGAGCTGAGCGAGCTCGAGTGGCGCGACTCGGAGCTGGAGGTGCTGCGGTTGCCCTCGCTGGTGCTCGAGCGCAGCGACTCCATGCTGCCGCCGCTCGAGGAGGTCGCGATGCTCTCCGTCGAGCTGTAGTCGTGCCCGGGGGTCGCGTGGCGTGCACGCTGCTGGCCGTGACCGTGACCGTGACCGTGACCGTGAGCGTGACTGTGACCGTGATGATGGCGCTGCTGGTGCGGCTGTGCGCTGCGACGCAGCTCCAGCACGCGACCCGATTCCAGCACAAAGCTGCGCGGACGACGCGACGCTGACGCAGGCGTCGCTGCCGCTGCCGCTGCCGTCGCCGCCGTCGTCGCTGCCGTCGCCGTCGCTGCGCCGGACACCGAGGCGCCCGCCGAATTCGAGTTCGAGTTGGTCGAGGGCGGATTCACGTAGGCGCTGTCGGTGAGACTGTTGTCGTTGCTGCTCCCGCACAGCTGCAACTGTTGCTGCTGGCGCAGCGACGACGGCAGCGGCAGCCGCAGGTCGCGCAGCCGCGGATGCGCCGGCTGCGCCGCGGGCAGATTGGGCGCGCTCCGGATGCTGTTCATGTACCGTTCGTGCTTCATGCCGGGAAACTTGATCGGCAGCGGGGCCGTCGAGGGCGGCGAGGGCGTGTAACCGCGCGCCGGCAACTGTTGCGTGGAGGCGGCAACACTGGCGGACTGCAGCTGCAGGGGTTGCGACTGCTGGTTCTGGTTCTGGTTCTGGTTCTGGTTCTGGTTGCGGTTCTGGTTCTGCTGGTCGGTCTGGCTGAGCTGCAGCTGACTGAGCTCCGCCTGCACCTGGAGCACCACCTGGCACTGGCCATCGGGCGGCGACTCCGGCTTGGCCTTGGGATGCAGTTGCTCCTGGAGCGCCTGGTTCTTGCTGTTCTTGGCCCGCTTGCACTCGAGCCGGGACTTGGCCGGCGCCGGGGGTAGCTCGTTGCCGTTGCCGTTGCCGTTCCCGTTGCCGTTCAGCTGCAGGAGCACCGAGTGGTTGGTGATCCGATCGACCTCGTCGAGATCGTCGTCCGACTTGGCGATCTTGCAGTCGAAGGCCGTCTCGTAGATCTGGCGACGTCGGCTGGCCATGTTGTCCGAATCGTAGTCGCCCTCCGGCAGCTGCTGCTGCTGCTGCTGCTCCTCTTCCTCTTCCTGCTCCTCCTCCCGCTCTAAAGGCAACTCTGCGTAACTGGACTGGACTTCAGTGGACTTTGCTGGCGGCGCACACTCGCTGCACTCGTGCACGCCATGCGGATGGACGTAGAAGACGCTGCGCGGCCGGAAGTACTCCTCGAGCTCCTCGAGCTCATCGGCGCGGCCGCGTCCGACGCTGCTGCTGCTGCCGGGCGTCGGTATGCAGGCTCCGCACACGGCTGCTGGGCCCAGCAGGCGGTGCGGCGGCATCGACCCGCCCGACTCGCAGCCGAGATCCGCTCCCGCTCCCGCTCCCGGCGGACAGCACTTGAGCAGCTCGCCCTCGCCGGCGTCGCAGTGCTGCAGCTGCAGCTGCAACTCGCCGCTGCCGCTGGGCAGCTGTTGGACGCGCGGCTGAACGTTGCACGTCTTCCGCACCAGGGCCAGCGCCCGGGCGTGCCACTCGCGCCGCTTGAGGCACTCGCTGCAGTCGGACTCCTCCGAGGTGCTCGTCGAGGGCGTCTCGCAGCGAATGATGCGCACTCCCTCCTCGGTGAAGCTGTACCGCTTGGGCGTCGACTGTTCCTCCGGCTCTAGCTGGGGCGCCTCCTGCTCCTGCTCGTCGTCCTCCTCCTCCTCCTCCTCGTCGTCGTCGTCGTCCTCCTCGTCCTCGGAGTTGGTGTCCCCCTGTTGGGGGGGCACATCCAAGCTGCTGCTCTTCCGATAGCCGCCCAGCAGCTGCGATTGCGTCGGCTGCGTCTGGGGCGGCTCGCTGGCCGTCGACTGGCGGCACTTTTGCTTCTCGCGCGCCTTCGCCCTGTCCCGCTCGCGCTCGCGCACCTTCTCCCCCTCCCTGTCGCCCTCACCCTCACCCTCACCGTCCGGCTCCTTGTCGCGGCCCTTCAACAGATCCGAGTAGTAGTACGGCGACGGCTGCCGCTTGCTGTGCTCCGACTGCGCGACGGTCAATTTGCGCGGACTGCGCTGCAGCTGCGCCGGCAGCGGGCGCACCAGGTCATCCGAGATGCTATCCGGCGAGTTGAGCAGAGCCCCGCCAGCTGCCCCGCCTCCCGTTACGACAGGTGGTGCAGGTGGTGCTGCTGGTGCTGCTGCTGCTGCTGGTGGTGCTGCACGCTCTACCTCCTCGTCTATGTCCGCCTCCTCGTCGGAGGACTTGGGCGCCGATGAATCTGCAAGCAAGCAGAATACAGAGCTACAAACCCAGAGCAAGTATTATTTTTTTCATTTTGAGACAGCCGAATCTGAACCCGAACTGTGCAATGTCCGTCTTGCTGTCCGTCGGTCCGTCCATCCGCCTGTCCGTCTGTCCGCCTGTCCGTATGAACGAATGCACAATTACAAACCCATAACATCCACTATTTTTCAATTTTGAACCGAACCGGTTTGAAAAAAGACTTTTAATCCTTCACAAATTTAAAAGATCAACGTCTTGTCCGTCTGTCCGTGTGTCCGTCCATCCGCCTGTCCGTCTGTCCGCTTGTCCGTATGAACGAATACAGAGTTACAAACCCAGAGCATCTATTATTTTTTTAATTTTGAACCGAACCGGTTTAAAAAAAGACGGCCGAACCTGAACCCGAACTGTGGAACTTTTAATCGTTCACTAAGTTAAAAGAGCAACGTGAGTGTTGATGTCCGCCTGTCCGTGTGTCCGTCTGTCCACCTGTCCGTTTGTCCGTCTGTCCGTATGAACGCAATTTTTGTCGCCGGCAAGGAAGCCACACACTTGAAACTTGGAATATATACTCGTGTAAACCCGCGTCATTCCATTTGATACTTTAATTCGTGTTGTTGAACTTGATAAAAATTGTACGTGCCAAACAATTTCTCATTCTTAGAATGAGACATTTAAATGTTCCCCTGCGTAAATTTGAATTTCCCCTTTCTTCAATATAGATAGAGATAAGCCCTTAAAGATAAATATTTGATATGATAAAAAATAAAGATGTATTTAACCCCGTCTAAGGCTTCAATCTATCTATATATTAAATCTTCTATATTTAATTTATTTAATTTTCTTATAATTCGAAAAAAGTTATATCCCCTTTGTGCTGTATCTCTCTATAACTTGGTGTATCTTTGTAACAAGAGGTATTAAACCTAGTTTCCTAGCAATTTAAACTAGTATTAAACACTTTCTTCAAGAAGTTTTGAAGCTGTTTTCAGCTCGTTTCAAATTTACTCACAACCTTTTTTAAAGCCAGTTCAGCTAAACAATTTTAAGAGCGTTTTCAATAAACTTTTAAATTGTTTTCAACCTGTTTTAAAATAGCTATAAATCAAATTGACACTTGACTTCATTATATTTGATTATTTAGAACTAGATTTCATTTTATATTATTAAATTTTATCCAATTCGTTTGAGAATATTTTGAACCATTTTCAACCCATCTTAAAGTCTAAATTACTTAACATGCTTTTAAGCAGTTTTGAACCAGTTTTAATTTGTTGACAATTTGTTTTACTCTGCTTTAAAATAGTTTCAAACACCCTTTTAGACACTTTTAAATTTTGAATCAACCTGCTTCAAACCCGTTTTCAAGCAGCTATCAACCCGATTGAAATCTGTTTTCGAGCGGGTCTCGTTTACTCGTCTGCTTATCAACAGTAATTTTTTTGCTTCGTTTGATTTCGCAGCTGGGCGCCGAAAACCCAGAGAAGGGTCGCTTGTCTAATGCCAGAAAAGATGTCTCAACTGTCAAGAACAATTAAGCTGCCTTTCAGACTCCAGATTTTTGTTTACAATTACAGGGATCTACAGGCAATTGCATAATAAAATTTCCGCCAGACACGGTGGGCTCCCGCGCAAGAAAAAACTTCTTCCCGGGATTCTTCCCTGGCCGTGCGGAGTTAATTGAGTCGCCAAGCAAATGAGCCAAAGGACCAGTTGCGCAGTCGGAGGAATTCCTGTTATCCTTGGAATACTTTTGGCGCGTCTCTGTCGCAGTCTATTAGGCGCTTGGCTGCCCGGCGGTGCGCTTCTCTCCCTCTCCCTCTCTCTCTCTCTCTCTCTCTCTCTCTCTTTCCATAGCGTCTCAGGCGAATGGTTGCCAGTTGCCATTTAACGCCTGGCTGATCCCTGCAGCCGCAGTCGCAGTTCGAGCTGTGCGCCAAGTGCGTCTAATTGCCACTAGCGCGTAATTTTAATGTCCCCGCCCTACTACGCCTCTGCCTCGCCAAGAGCTGCCTTAAGTTGGCTGAAATATAGCCAACACAACAAGAAACAAGTAAGAACGTTGCAGTCGGACGTAGCCGACCGCGTAATACTCGTTCACAGTGCACGGTATTTACTTATTTTCAGAAATATCCTTTTTGCAAATGAACATTTTTTCAAAAATGAAAAATTTACATTTTTAATCAAGTGTAGTTATCATAATTAGTACAAATAACAACACTAAAACCGATTCTGAGAAGATGAAATTTTTTGTCAAAAATCATGCAAAAATTGACAACAATTTTGACATGTAAACCTCTCGGATGCATAACTCCCATATTGCAAACGCCCATAATTCTATCAAAACTGAACCGATTTTCATGTTTGGTGGCATTTTTTTCATGGTTTGTCCTCTAGATTATTTCTGCATTTAAAATATATTCATTACTGAAAATAAATTTTTCTTAGATTTTTTGGGGAAAAAAGCATGTACTCCCCCCTTACTCATTTTCGAAAAAATTTTTTTTTCAAAATTTAGAATCCGAAATTTCTGTTTTTAATCGATTGTGGTTGTCACAATTAGCATAAAAAACAACATTAAAAGCGATTCTGAGGGGGTAAAATTTTTTGTCAAAAATCATGCAAAAATTTACAAAAATTTTGACATGTAAAGCTCCCGGATCCATATTTCATACGCCCATAACCTTGTCAAAACTAAACCGATTTTCATGTTTGATGGCATTTTTTTCATGGTTTGCCTAGCCTAGATTGATCCTGCATTTCAAATATATTCATAATCGAAAATACAATTTTTTTGATTTTTTTTATAAAATATCATGTACGCCCCCCCTAATTTTCGATAACACGCCCCCAGTGGGCGTGTCCAAAAAAGTTTGTGCGAACTTTAGATGAGATCATCAGTAAACTTTCTAGACAGATTTCATGTATCTTATTTTACAACTGAGGGAGCTTTATGGATTAAGTAATCAAGTATATAAGAAGAAGGAAATGCAAACGAAAAATAGAATATTATATAAAATTCACTTCGTGGAGTAAGAAATATATAGTTATCCTGAAAGTATGCACGTTTATCGCCTCAATTTAGCAATTTTTCAGCTTTAAGCTGGCGCCCAAAAGTATGCACTGCATTTTTAAATTCAATTCAGTTTCAGTTTCGCCAATGTTGCCAGCTGCTGTCGCTTGCTGTTGTTGTTGTTGTTGTTGTTGCTCACCTGAATTGTAATGGCTGTTGCGCTTGTCCTTTTTGTGATTACCGTTGTTGTTGTTGTATGTGGAATGGCGCTGCAGTTGTTGTTGTTGCTGCTGCTGCAACAGTTGCTGATGTCCGCGCGGAGTTGGCAACGTTTGCAGCTGCTGCTGTTGCTGATGTTGCTGATGTTGCTGGTGTTGCTGGTGCAGCTGTTGCTGCTGTCGCTGCTTGTGCGGCGGCGCCGAGCGGCGCTTGGCCTTCTTGTGGTAGACCTTCTTGTGCTGGTGGCGCGTATCCTTCGGGTCCGAATAGCCCTCGATGAGCTTCACGGATGCCTGCTTGATGTTGCTGTTGGGCAGCGGCGGATGTTGCAGCGTTGCGCGCTGCTGTTGCTGCGTCTGTTGCTGCGGTGCAGCTGGCAACGTGTTGTTGTTGTGCGCGTGCAACTGCTGCTGTTGCTGCTGCTGGTTGCTAATGTTGCAATTGTTGTTGCTGCTGCTGCCGTTGTTGTTGTTGCTGCTGCTGCCCAAAATAGCTGCTGCTGCTGCAGTCGCCGCTTGACTGGGCAATGTCGCCAAAGGGGCGGGCGGCGGCGGCCCCGCTGCTGCTGCTGCCGTCGATTGCTGCTGCTGCTGCTGCTGCTGCTGCTGCTGCTGCTGCTGCTGCGACGCTTGTTGGGCTTCGTTGAATGGCAGCTGTGGATGGCGAATGCAAAAAGCGAATGAGTTAACATTTTCTGTTTGTTGCTGTTGTTGCTGCTGTGGTTGCGACTAATTTGATTTGCGTTTCAATTCCAATTTCGCAGGCATTTAATTAAAATTCGTGCGTGCGTCATGTGGGCGTGACCTGTGGCAAGTGTGCGTGTGTGCGTGTGTGTGTGTGTGTGTGTCAGTGTCGGCTCGTTGAACGCTTTTAGGTTTTCCTGCACACTCAGCTAAACCCAGGCAAGCGTCGTCACCTGCCCACGCCCCCCGCCCCTCCGCCCCCTGACCGAGTGAGGTTAGCTCGAATCTACTGCTTTACATAGTGCTTTTGCACTGCTTTTTCAGCGGTTAAAGGAAGTCAAAAGCTGTTACACTCGAGTCGAGGCAAAGATGGACATATGACAGCTTTTTTTTATTTTTCGGGGGAATTTCGGGAATATTGGAAGATTGTTTTTACAAACTTCCGAATATATATATATTTATTTATTTTATTTGCACTGTATCGTTAACATAATTAATAGCATTTTCACACAAAAACTCAATCCTTATACGATTATTTCTTCTTTTGATAAATTCAAATGAATTTTGATTATAATTATGCTCTCAATTGCTGATTAGGATTGTTCCTATGTCGTATAAAATATATAGTATACACTGTTACACTCTGAAAGAATTTACCCACTTTCGAGAGCAAACTCCGCACTAACTTTTATATATTTATTTGTTTATAATAAAAATATAACAATAATTGTAAATATAATTCATGTTCATATCTCAGCTGTAAAGATGCAATATCTAAACTCTGATTCATAATGTAAAGCTAGCTTTAAGCAAAATGTAAATTTCAAACGGCAAATCAAGCAAGTTATTATTATTATTATTATTATTATTATTTGTTTATTAATTAATAGCATTTTCACACAATAACTCAATCCTTATTCGATTATTTCGTCTTCTGCTAATCGAGACTAATTTAAATAGAGGTTGCATTCAAATGAATTTTGATTATAAGTTTGGATTGTTCCTATGTCGTATCAAATATATAGTATACACTGTTACACTCTGAAAGATTTTACCCACTTTCGAGTGCAAACTCCGCACTAACATTTATATATTTATTTGTTTATTTATTATATCATATTCAAGAGATTTCATATTCTCCCAACAGCCTTCAGGCATATCCATCAGCATTGGCTAACTATTAATAATTCCTGTCTATCAATCTCACTATTCAGACGCTGCCCAGTTGGGTTGGGGCGGCCTCCATTTGGGGGCCTTTTGGCAGGACAACGATGACAAATAGCTGCACATTACAAAAGTGCAACAGCAGGTCGCACAACAGCAGCAGCAAATGACATTAACGTGTCCCTAATGTGCACACATTATAAGCACCAGATATCCGCCTCTCTATGGGCAGTGGGGAGGGGGGAGGGGGGAGGGGGGCTCGTAAATATGCGCATTATTGTTAAACATAAATTTCCGTTACATGACGAGTGGGCGGCGGGTGGGCTGGGGGCCATGTTGCAGGCGGAAATTGATGCCTGGCCACACAAAACAGCAGGGCGTGGCAGGGGGCGGGGGCGGGGGCTTGGCAATGGCCGCTATTGTTGCCGGACTTGAAATTGAAAGGAATTTTTAATTGAAACTCATAAATTAAGCGTCAACTGCTGCTTCCCTTCGAACGAACGAGACTGAACGAATTTGAACTTGGATGCCGATGCAGTGCCAAATAAAGTACCTCCCCTCCCCTCCCTCCCTCCCTCCTGGCAGCCTCATTGTTTAGGATTTTGGCTGTTGCCAGTCTGGCGATAGCTCAACTCAACTCAGCTCAGCTCAAATCTCATAAATGAAACACAATACGGAATATACAAGTACAAATATTATATAAGCACACACCCAATAAATGGCATATTGATAATGGGGTTGATCTCGGGTTGTAAGTGCTTTTTATTTAGCGATGAGCCTGTGCTCCCAATTCCCCAATGTCCTGCTTTCAGAAATAGAATACATTTCAAGACCAAATAAAATTTAAATTTAAATTTAACATTCCACATATATAAAGAAATATAAAAATAACATTGAAAATGTCTAAAATACACATTAGATGTCTAAAAAAAAAATACTTAGGTATGAAAAAATAGAATCAAATATAATTTAAGACCAAATAAAGTTGAAATTAGCCTTTAACATTAATATAGAAATATTAAAAATGACTGAATGAAAAAAAATACTTAGCTATTAAAATATAAAATTTAATATATTTTTAGACCAACTAAAATTAAAGTTTGCATTTAACATTAATATTAATATAGAAATATTAAAAATGACTGAAAATGTCTAAGATACGCATCAGATGCTAAAAAAAAATACTTAGCTATTAAAAAATAAAAAAAAATATACTTTAAGACCAAATAAAGTTAAAGTATGCATTTAAGATTAATATAGAAATATAAAAAATTATTGAAAACGTCTAAGATACGCATCAGATGCTAAAAAAAAAAAAATACTGAGATATTAAAAAATATAATAAAATATATTTTAAGACCAAATAAAATTTAAGTAAGCATTTAACATTCCACATATATAAAGAAATATTAAAAATTACTGAAAATGTCGAAGATACACAATTGGATGTCTAAAAAAAAATATTTAGCTATTCAAAAATAAGCATGGCATATAAGGAAATCTGATAATTGCATATATAGTCTTGTGTAATCTCTTTTATATATAAGAAAAATTCCTTTTTAATTTCCATAACAGAATCTCAGAATCTCTAAATATAAATATAAAAATAAATATCAACTAAAAAATCCTGATTGATTTTTGGGCTCTACTTAAATATAATTTTGAATTCGTGCGATAGTTGTTTCGGGTTAAGCACGCTGTCATATCTAGCTCGTTGGGGAGTTGTGAATTGAAATCTTGCTCACATATTGTGCACACATATTGCTCTTTAAATATTTGCCCTTGATTATCGGCATACGGGGATTTAATGCACGCTTCGATTGGCGCCGCCCACAAAATGTGTCTTCCAATCAATGCGAAGGGGGGAACATGGAGTTGGGGAGGGGTGTGTGTGTGTGTGTGTGTGTGTGTCGGCCAGACAAACTACAATCAAAATGGTTAGACGAATGTCTAACGGTCGTTGTTCTTGTGCGTCGTCTTCTTCTTGTTCTCATTGTTATTGTTGTTGTTGTTGTTGTTGCCGGGGCAACGTGATTTTTATGCGCACGTTAATGAAAACCTTGCCAGATGATGTTGCGGCTGATGATAATGTTTCATGATGATGATGATGATTTCAATGTGGCCAGAGTCGTAAAAGAAGCGAACGCCAAAACTAACGACTTTTCTAGCTCGGCAGCCTTTTTTTTCCACTCCATTCTTTCATTTTTAAACGTTGAGCAGGACACATGAGTGAATTCTGTCTGCTTTATGCATACAACAAACTTAATTCCCCCCCCCCTCCTCCTCTCTCTCTTTCTCGCACTCTGTCCTTTTCTCTATCTATTTCTATGTCTGCCTAATGCTTATGACGAGTGTTTTAATACGCTTACAGTCGGAAATCATAACTCTGTTGTTGTTGAACAGCACTAAAATAAAACTATTTAATTTTAATGAATAATGTTCATAATTCGAACAGAGTTAAATTATTTTTTAATGCTTGACTGATAAACAGAAGTTTTGGGATTTCTTGTTCAGACTCTCTACAGACTCTTTAAAATAAATGCAAAAATAGTTCAGTTCAGTATTCGTTCAATCCATATAATCTAGCTTAGACTCTATCTTTAACCTCTATCTCTAAGAGCTGCTTGGAAAGTGGGTTTATTGTGTTTTCAAACTACGTTTATATACCACAAATCTATATAAATAAATATATACATATCAATATAAATCAATAGATATGAATATGAACCGAGTATTTAAATCTTTCCCACGAATGAATTATATTATTATTGTGTTATTCGAACTAGAGTCTAAAAAAGCCAATGATAATATAAACACAGCTATTATTAAGCTTTTAGCATCCAAAATTATTATTCTATTATTATTATTACTGTTATTATCATCATTATTATTATCATCATCATCATCATCATCATAATCATCATTATCATCATCATCATCATCATCATCATTATTATTATTATTATTATTATTATTATTTTTTTATTATTTTTATTATTATTATTATTATTATTATTATTATTATTATCACCATCATCATAATCATCATCATCATCATCATCATCATCAACATCATCATCATTATTATTATTATTATTATTTTTTTTTTTTATTATTTTTATTATTATTATTATCATTATTATAGTTTACAGTGACTTCAGTGACTCGCACTTCTTATAACCATTCCAAGCGAGAGTATACGCAATTCGTTGTTCAGCTGAAATTTGTCATTCAACATTTTTTCGATTTCATTTTGCTTCCACTCCGGCATTCTAAGCTAGACAAAGCGGCGTATGAGTAATATGTGATGTTGTCGAGCTGCAAAGGCACCAACAACAACAAGAGCAACGACAACAACAACAAAAGCGACCCGCAGCCAAGTTATTGAAATAAACAAAAAGGGCACAACAACAGCGCTCACATTCACAAACACGTGACTTTCCCCGTGCGGTGCGTGGCTTGATTCCGCTGAGTTATCGCTGATATTACGCCGTGGAGAATAATACGGGCGCTGAGCCCGGAGCTCGCTAAACAGGCGACGACTCCCGCCAAGTGCACTTCACAGTGCAGCCCAGACAGCAGCAGAGGCGCTGCCTCGGTGGGGGGGGGGGGGGTGGAATTTGGGGGCGGGAGGCGGTTGCCAACGTTTTCGTATCGAAAAATGTCGCGCACGTTGGCATTAAAACGTGAGCTGCCGCCAAAAAAACAACAAAAACAACACACACTCACACGCACACACTCACACTCACACTCACACTCACACACACACTCACACACACACAGCCTGCAGCTTTTATATGTGGACACGCGTCGCGGCTGTTTACGCAAAACAAAAGTCATAAGATAAAATTACATTAATAACTGTGGAGCAAAGGGAGCTGCCGTAAAAGCGAAGCACAAGCGGGAAAAGAGCGAGAAAGCAAGCTAGAAAGGGAGAAGAAAAGCAGCCACATGAGCAGCAGGCAGCCAAAGAGCCGCTAAACGTTAACGCTTTGGGCCATTGGCTGGACCAAAAGAAGAGGGGAAAAGGGGAAAGGGGAGGCTGGCTAGCCTGGCCCAGCCTAGAGCTGGCTAAGGGAAGCGGCTAAAGCTCCAAAATCGAAGAGCGGCATTCGAAAATATGAATACACAATGCCAGCAATTGAATAGTCATATGAATACGTAAATATTCATGCGAGTGCACGCGTATTTATGCACTGCATACAAGGCTCAACAATGAATTAAACCAATGAGTGCAGTCGGAACAGAGCAACTGCAAATGCAGCCAGTGAAACGTTCACGAATGCAGCACACAGAATAAGGGCAAAGGCAGGTTATGAAACATTTACATAAAGAATTCATAAAGATAAATGGGGATACAAAGAGAGGGGAGAAACAAAAAGAGAAAGACGAAAGACTGCAGCCAGTGAAACGTTTACGAATGCAGCACACAGAATCAGGACAAAGGCAGGTTACGAAACATTTACATAAAGAATTCATGAAGCGCTGACGAGACGAGAGCAATAATGAGAGAGATAAATAGGGATACAAAGAGAGGGGAGAAACATAAAGAGAAAGACGAAAGACTGCAGCCAGTGAAACGTTTACGAATGCAGCATTATTGAAGAAGCTAAACCACAAGACAGCTTTTTAAAGAGAATGAAGCAGGAAATGAAAGCAAAAAACAAAAATGTAGCCTGCTCAGACTTAACTAAACAAAGCCTGTGAAACTTTAACGAATGCGATGCAAGATAAAACTGCAAAAAAGAGCTGATACAGATAATTTGCTGCGCTAGCAAAGCACATTAGCTAGCTAGTTAATGCTGTTACCCTAAGTCAAACTCATTCGTTATTCATGCAGCTGGAAACTGTGAGCCAACAACGAATAGTTGTGAATATTGCGGCAAAAAACTGCAAGCCAATGAAAACATTTGCTGCGCAATTTCGAGCCACATTCATAACACATACTCAAACACTCGCACACACACTTGTGTGTGTGCATTGGGGCCGCTTGCGGCTAAACAAATTTCAATAAAAAGAAATTCAAGTGGCAGGCAGCATTTTTTATGCGCCTCCATGCGGCGCAGCAGCCGCTTTCGCTTCCGCTTTCACTTTACGACCAATATGCAAAAGGACAATAACAACAACAGGCATAACAACAATGTGAACAACAACAACAACCAAAAACAATACACGAACAAATATTTCGTATGGGCCCATAAAAAAAAAAAAGAGAAGAAGAAAACGAACTGAAATTCCAAACTCCGACCCGAAATGTTACTTTTGCGGACTCTCGAGATAACGCGCCGAGATTTCTGGTGGGTTGGGGCAGGAGGCGGGTGTTTGGGGTCGGGGGCAGCCATTTGATTTGTGGCAACATTTGCTGCAGGCTCCAAGCCTGCCCCTGTTTCTTTTTTTTTTTCTTATTTTTTTTTTTTTTCATAATACTCAGTATCTCTGGCTCTGGCGCTTTTTAGCTTTTTTATGGCTGACCACCCGCCGGGCAACGGGGGTTGGCTGCTTTTGTTCCTCCCCCTCTGCTTTCTTTTCGCAATATTTAGCCAATAGAGTTGTGCATTGTTTGAGCGCCGCTTTGTTCGCCCCGGTTAAATAATCAAAAGGCTGGCAAATATGAGAGCGGGCCCCGGCTGGAAATGAGGAAAATGCTTTTCATTAGCGCATTGCTGATGCGCCCGTCGTCGTCGCTGCCGTTGCGTGCAGTTTATCAATTAGCTGCCGGAGGGCAGTTAATTGCTTTTTACCAATACAAGCCCCACTCGACAGCCCCCAACAGGCCCTTGCCCCCCCAGCTGGCGCACAGACTGTCTGCCTGCCAGATTCATCCTTAAAGCTTTAATTGCGCAGCTGCCTACAAGAGCTTTTCAGCAAGTTCTCCCGCTGTGATTTATGAACTGGTTCGTTTAACACTTCGGAGCTCTGATTTCGATTCTAAGCCCTTAACAATTAGAAAACTGTAATATGTGAAGATATCACTCAAACTCATTCAGTTTGGTTCGCGAACCAGTTCGGAGAACTAAAAATTTAAGCCTATTATTATATACATATCTTTTGTATAAAAAATAAATGGATTTATTTTACAAACTAGTTTGTATTAGATGTTCAACATATTCAAATTCAATTATTTATCAAATATTACAAAAATTTTATTTATGAACTGGTTCGTTTAACACTTCGGAGCTCTGATTTCGATTCTAGGCCTTTAACAATTAGAAAACTTGAAATATGTGAAGATATCAGTGAAACTCATTCAGTTTGGTTCGCGAACCAGTTCGGAGAAGTAAAAATTTAAGACTATTATTATATACATATCTTTTGTATAAAAAATAAATGGATTTATTTTACAAGATTCTAAGCCCTTAACAATTAGAAAACTTGTAATATGTGAAGTTTTCAATCAAACTCATTAAGTTTGGTTCGCGAACCAGTTCGGAGAACTAAAAATTTAAAAGATTCTCAATTTCTATAGAGAATCTATATATCTTTTGTATAACATCTAAATGAATTTATTTTACAAACTAGTTCGTATTAGGCGTGCAACATATTCAAATTAAATTATTTATCAAATATTACAACAATTTGATTTATGAACTGGTTCGTTTAACACTTCGGAGCTCTTTTGATTCTAAACGTTTAACAATTAGAAAACTGTCATATTTGAAGTTTTTGAGTTTGGTTCGCGAACCAGTTCAGAGAACTCAAAATGTAATCCTATTAAGCCTATTATTATATATCTTTTGTATAAAAAATAAATGGATTTATTTTACAAACTAGTTCGTATTAGGCGTGCAACATATTCAAATTAAATTATTTATCAAAAATCAACCTAAACTTTTTCATTTACTTATCATAAATACTTCAATTCAGAGCAAAACTTTGTTTTAGAAAATGTTTTAGGAAAATTTTCTTATTTTTAGCCTAATTTTTATTTAATTTTCATTTAAATTGAAGTCTTTTATAAATAAATGAATATATATGTATTGCGTGAAGTGCACTTGGAAATCGGTTGCAATTATGGAACTAGTTCGCAGTTCAGTTGCGTACTTACAAATTCAGTTTGTGGACTCGGCGCTATCCAATGCTCCGCATTCGTTGGTATTGCCTCGGCCAGGCAGGGATCGAAACTGGACGGTCGTTTCTTAACAAAGTCTACAGGCAGGCTGTAATCATCACAGATGGCAATCTGCAAGAGAGCGAGAGGGAGAGAGAGAGAGAGAGAGGGAGATATAAGCATAGCTTTTGAGAGCTTTCACGCAATTTGTATGCTAAAAATAACATTTTCAAGCTGAGCTAGAAGAATATAAAAAAAAAACTCAACACGTGCACACACGCCAAGTGGCCGCAGCTGTTCTAACACACACACACACACACACACACACACACACACACACACACACGCACACGCACACTCAGCAGCTCGGTTGCTGCGTCATCAAAAGTGTTGAAACACAATGGCTAAATTACAGTTACAATTAAAAATGGCGACGCCGCCTTTGGAGGCGCCTCGAGATTCTTTTGTCAAGTGCACCGTCGACCAGGTGGGCTGGCCGAGATTGCGCCTGGGCGTGGCAATGCCCACTGTGCAAATATGCAAGGCAGCAACAACAACAACGTTAACGTTAAGCGGCTAACAAAAAACAAAAAAAAAAACAGCAGCGGGGTGTGGCCAAAGGGGAATGCCCGGCCACTAAGCTGATGATTAAAATAATCATGTTAGACTCGAGTCAAATAACATACTATTTACTGTTACTGCTAACTATTTAACAAACACAATTGTTTAATTGTTTTTTGCACCAAAAACTTTTGATATTCCTCTAAAATAAGCCAAGTATAAAAAGTTTGCAGTCTTTGCAAATTGTGAAAATTCAATTGAAAGTACAAGAAATATATAATAATAAGAAATATAGACCTAAAAAACCTAAAAATCGAACGAGCCAAAATTCGACAAAATTATGGCAATTTAAAATTTGGGAAGAAAGAACAATGAAAATGCCATTAAACATAAAAATCGTTTCGATTTTGGCAATCCATTGGATCTCTCTACCAGGTTCCTACAGTAATTTTTAAAATAACCTTCTCCTTGTAAATTTTGTAAATAATATACATTTGCCCATATATATAACATAAATCTTATATAGGTATCACCTGTGATCAATCGTTCTTTCCCCTAATTGTAAAACTAGATTAAGTTGCCACTAAGGTAGCAGAAAACTTGTTTAAATAAATACAAAATTTAAAAAAAAAAAAAAAAAAAAAAAAAAAAAAGATTTTGGCAAAGTTCTGGGAATTTAAATTATTTGACTGTTTTAAAAAACCTGCATAAAATAATTTTAAATGTAATTTTTAAAAACAAAATCGCTTAAAAATAAAAATTTCGAATGCTAAATATTAAAAAATGCATAAATTGCAGGTAAATAATCCGGCTAAGGTTTTGGCCAAGTTATGGAAGTTGGCAGGAACTTGAAAGCTTTGCAAGAGGCAACTTAATAAATGTTTGTTCGCAGTCGAAGTATATTTAAAAGTGAAATTCAACTGCGGAAATGAACTTTGCCTGGAAGTGAGACAAGCTAGTAGTTGTAGCTGTAAATGTATCTGTATCTCAAGCTGGGTTCAGTTTGTAGCTACCTCGAAGTACAATTGCAGGCGATAAAGTTGACGACAATTGTGGCAATACCATTCCACGCCGGAGCCGGAGCCGGAGCTGGAGCCGGAGCTGGTGAGATTGTTGGGAAAGTTGCTGCCGGAGCCGTTACGCTGTAACTCACGCGCCAGTTCCCGCGGGACGGCGGCGCAGCTGGCGTGATAGCGCCAGGCACACGGGCCGGCGCACACCACGTAATCCTCGCCGGCGGCGAAATCAATCCAGCAGCGACGACAGAACATCCTGCTAATAATTTTTTGTCGACGCTGAAGCCGTCTCGCAGGGCGAACACTTAGGCAGATTACAAGACGACAACAACAACAACAACAAAAAGAAAAAGGAGTAAAAGGCGCTCAGGTGTCGACAGGTGAACGGGCGGCGCAGCACTGAGCCAAGAACTAACAGCAAATGCGAATGCAAGCGCTTTTCCAAAGGAAAAACTTTGCTGGGCTATGGAAATAAATGTGGAGGCTGCTGCTTTGGATGTTGCCTTTGGGGCTTTCCTTTGAAATTGAAAGGCCAATCATAGTGAATGAAGGCAGTTGGTTAGTGTGCAACTTGCCACTTGCCACTTGCCACTTGCCACTGCAATCTGTGTGGCGCCACATGAACTACCAGATATAAATAAACAGCGCCACCCAGCAGAAAATTAAGTTGAAATTGAAAGAGGCTGTGATTAGTCAAAGATGAGCGAAATATGTGAAAAAGGGACGCTTACTTGACGCAGCTAAGGGAGAGTCAAGATGCCAAATGTGAAAAGAAAGCATAAAACAAATTAGCAAACATTAAAAGTTGGCAAGAAAAGAGCAAAAGTAGCACGCAGCTAAGATCTGAGACAAAAGATAGAGAGAGAGAGCGAAAATCTACTCAAACTAACCTATAAAAAGCATAACAAAGATAGCGAAAAAGCAGAGAAGGAGATAATTCAAACAAAGTTGTCTAACATTATTTATTGGACTCGTTAAAGTTAAGCGAATGAAGAAGGATTTGTGCTTAATAATCAAAATTCAATTTATTAAAGGCAAAAAAACAAAAAGGAAAATTTTAACCAATTAAATAACCAATTAAATATATCAATTTAAATACCCTTTCCTTCCCAATTAAGCTTTAATTAGGCACGAATTATTTTTTATTTCATAAACGAACTTTGATGTTGCATAAAGGAAAACAAAAACAATATACAAACAAGTAAGAACTCGTTTGCAGTATAAGGAAGTTATTTTTATTTTGCAAAAATATATAATTTGTATATTTCGTAGGGGCGGGCGTGGGCGTGGCCAGCATTTTTTGGTTCGATCTGAAGAGAAAGTCACCCAAACACTGTCTGCCAAATTTGGTGAATCTAGCTCCAAAATTGTGGGAGATATTGCTTTTCGTGCTTTGCGGGGGCGGTAGTGGGCGTGGCATTTTTTGGAGGGCATCACCAGCAATCTGCAGACCAAGTTTGTTGACTTTAACTTTAATATTGTCGATTTGCGATTTGAGGTGTATCGACATGTTATCGATTTGCCAGCCTTCCAGTAGGCGTGGCACAAAAATTTTAACACTTTGTCTGAAGCAGATAACTACAAGTATATATGCCAAGTTTCAAGCCGAAAAATATTGCGTTCATACGGACAGACAGACAGACGGACGGACAGACGGACAGCATGACGGACATGAGTATAAAAATTGCGCAATTGAAGGAAATTGTACTAACGTATATACGTATATTTACTGACTTTGGGTATTATATATACGAATTTTAGGTTTATAAAATAGATTTTTGCAAATAAGAATTTGTTCGAAGAGCGTTATATACCCTGCTCAATATATGTTATATCATGGCAGCCGACAAGCCCAGCTTTGAGAGCCGGAAACCACAGCGGCCCGATGAGTCACAGATTCGGTAAAGCGGCTACTCATTGGCCGCTGTGATTTAGCCAAGTTGTTGGCGTCTCTTTAGTTGGCTTTGATGTGCGGCCATAAAAAATGCATAAGCAAAGCAGGCAGCAGGCAGCCTTGCAACAACTAGAGGCAGGCTGGCACGTGGCCACGACAGCAATCCCCCCCACCCCGGGGTGGCTCGCAACACCTGAGGATGCCCAACTCGTTTGGCCCCAGCGTCTGCTCGAGTAAATATCATAAATTTTAAAGGCAGCGTTAATGCGGCTCGTTTCGGTTTCGAGTTGCAGCACCCGCCTGCCACCGCTGCCACCGCCTGCCACCGCTGCCCGTTGTTAGTTGCAGCCTTGATGCTCGCCAGCCAAAACACTGGCGCATAACCGCAGGCACTTTGGCAACGCGCCCAGGATCCGGCATCAGCGCCACACAAAAGACACAGAACGTTGCAAGCGTTGCGGCGCTCGACTCTCGACTCTCGTCTGTGGCCACATGTTGCCACATGGCAGTGCTTTGACACAGTTTGTTTTTGGCCAGGTTTCGGGCCAGGAAATGAAAGCTGGCTGCTCCTCCTCGGGTCCCCCCTTCCAGACGGCCTTTTTCTATCCTTTGCCATTTCTTTCTTTGTGGCATATTGCGCTGATTGCAGCATCAACTGGCAGAGACCTGACAAGAGGTTAGTTGTGTGTGTGTGTGGGTGTGCAGCTGCGAGAGTTGCATGGTCAAAATTGATGCAATTTTGAATGTTTTGGCTAATCAGTTAAAGCTTTTAGTTTTACAATTAAATTGATAGAGAATAAATTTATCATTGCCGAATATATAATTTTTATTACTTTTACGATGCCTTCTATTTCTTATAATTGCTTATTTATGTGACTTTTAGCTAGCGTTTTTTAAAACAATTTTTTTTTTTTTTCTATGTAATTTACAAGCTGCTTGTAAAGTAAACATGAGCTCAATTTAGTCGAAAGCTAGGCTCAACATAATACTACTGGGCAAGAATTATTGTTGAATAACAATTTAGGCAATTCTTTTAACAGCTTCTCTATCCTCTTGTTAAAAATTTAACAGTATATTTACATTTATGTATTTATACTCTGATTAGGGTAGCCTAAATCCATTGTCACGTGGCCTATTTTAAGACATGGAACAACTGTCTGTCAACTTTACATTTATTTGACTGGAAACCCTTTGGCCCAAACACGCCGAGCAACCCTCGCCGCTTGACCTCGCTGGCTAATCCAGTTGTTACTCCAGTTGTTGTCCTTGTTGTTGTGCCTCTTGTCATTGTTGTTGCCACAGTGGCTGTCAAAGTCGCGCGCACTAATTGCAATTAGCAGCAAACCAAAACACACCTAACAGAGAGAGAGAGGGAGAGGGAGAGAGGGAGAGAGAGCCCCCCAACCCCAACCCCAACACAGCCAGCTAGCTCCTATGAGCTTTCGGTCTTGGTACGTTGAGCATTTGATTGATTGATTGATTGATCGACTGTTTAGCTGATTGATTAAGTGAGCAGACGCTTTCAATTATCAACAAAGTCAGAGCCCCCCTTTCCCCCCCGCTCCCCCTGTAATAACGCTAGGTGGCACCTGTTGGGGGTTAGGGCTCTGCGATTTGAGGGTTAAGGTTCGCTTGGCCTTTAACGCTCAATTGATTTGTTTGCTTGCGGTGCGTTTACAGGTAAATTTCCGACATGCGAGCCGTCAATGGAATTTTCGAAATGTTTACGCAACTTATCCCGGCAGCCACGCCCCCCCCCCCTTCGGTAAGCTCCGCTCGCAATCTGGACCCCTTCAATTTCACCCAGTTGTTATTCAAACGACGTTGCAACTTTTTAATAGCTCGCATGTGCATTGCGCGCCTCAAAGCATGCTGCATTTTTCATTCCTGCTAAAATACCCAGCACATGTGCATGTGTAAGGGGTATGATAAACTCAGAGAAAAATTATATAAAATTATTATTATTATTATAAAGATTATGATATAAAATTATATATCATAAAGAATATTTAGAAATTTTTAAAATAGTGTAGCATTTTTTTATAATTTTAAAAGAATTTTATAAATTTCGTTTTCTTTTTTAATTTAAGTATATAAAAATATATATATATATGATATCATATACCCTAAAATAATACAGTTAGGTATATGAATCAAGGATCTCAGGATATTTAGCAAATTTTTTGGATGCGATTTTTTTAAGGCGAATTAATCTATTATCTATTATATCTATTATATATACTGTCGATTGGAATTGCAAATTTAGTATAAAGTATATTTAGTTATATATATTTCCTTGAAAATCTCAAGATCTTGCGATCCAATGAGGTAATCATATATATATATATATATGTATATTCTGTTTCTCTTCCACTTAATAAAGGATTTTCTTTGATTTTCGCATTTGCAGGGCATGCACGCCGTCGTGCATGCCCGCTGACGCACATTTATGCCCGCTTCTGTTTGTGTTTTGTAATTTCTGTTGTACATCAAGTGCAGACCATTAAAAATGGCCGTCAATGAGACATTTGGGAGCAGAAACTTTCAAGTGCTGCCAGGCAGGGGCAAAAGTCAACCTTACGGGGAGTTTTGACTTTGGCGCTGGGTTCGGGTTCGGGCTTGGGTTCGGGCTTGGGCTGGGCTGCGTTGAAGGGTGTCATCGCTAGGCATTTGGCTGAGCCCCGTCAGGTGGTCGTTTTTGGGTGGCTGCACCCCGGGGTTGCGCCATAAATTTTAATTAAATATTTTGTTTTTTTTTTCGGTGCGCTGTTGTTTTTACTGCTATTTTGGTTTTGTGAACTGGGAAATGCGGCGTGAAGAGAGCCAGAGATCAAGAGGATCCTCCTGGCACCACTCGAATGTGCAGCACCTGAGTTGGGCGGAAAAGTCGATAAATTTGAATGTGGCAACCACCCGGAAAAGCGAAAGCACCACCCGGACAGCAAGTGCGACGCCTGCCACGTGGGGGTTGCTCAGCCAGCCAGACAGGACGCATCTTCAGCGACTTTTGGGTGCGGGTGACAACCCTGGCGTGCCACATAAATTGTTTGCATTGCGGTGCTAAAGGCAATGCAACCAAATGAAAATAAAAAAGGGGAAGGGGGGAGGGGGAAGGGGGGCAGTTGGGGGCGTTTGGGTCAAACCGTAAAATAAATAAATTCATTTGTGGCCGCTGGCCAAGGCCGGGCTCAGTTTTAAATACTCGCAATTGTACACATGTTGCCAAATGTGGTGTCTGTGTGTGTGTGTGTGTGTGTCTGTGTGTGTGGCACTTCCTGTTTGGCTGCACTACACGACACTCAACGCCCGCCCCCCGCCCCCTCGCAGCCCTTTTGCCACTACAGTTGAGCGCACATTGTGGAAATTGTTCTGCTTGTGGGAGCACAACTTGTGCAAAGGGGAAAAGAGCTGAAAAGGGGGGGGGGCCAGAGGGGGGCGTGGCGTCAACTGTTGTAGTTGTGTTTGTAGTTTTGTGAACTTTGCAGAAATGCAGTGACCGGAAAGTTGTAATATCCAATCGCCACTTTATTTGCGAGCTCCCCAGCCCCATCCCCCCCCCCGCCCCCCGCCCCGCTCCCCACACTGATTGGTGGCGTCTGCTGCGGCTGGACTTGGGCCTTTGTGCAGTCATTTAAATGGGCATTACGTGGCCAAAGCAAATGTATTGGCAGCTGCCAATGGGCAATAATTGAGAGCCACAAATAAAAGGAAAGCAAATAGCAAAAATGAAAACAAAAAAAAAACGAAACTGGCAAATTCCGTCGAAAATCAGAAAAACGTTCGTTGGGCACATTTGTGTGCATTCACATGAATACGAATATGAATCATGCATTTATAGCTAATGGGCCGGGATTTGGATTCCCGTGTAGCCCAAGTTTTGTGCAGTTATGCGTTGAACAACGGCCAGTTATGGCAACCTAACCTCACTAACTCTTACGTAACCTCACTTTTCTGTTGAGTGCTTCTCTTTTGTTTTCTGGCGTTACTTATTACGTCGAATTTGGTGATTTCAGCAGAACATTTATTTTTGCTTGACTATTTATCGCATTTTCGAGTCTAACCTTACTTTTAGTATGCGTTAACCTCATTGAATGCGATTATTATGAGCATAATAAATATTGCGCATAAATATTACCAGCTAACCTCGCTTTTCTTGGTGAACTAAACTAAAACGCGCAACTAACCTCACTTTTGTTTTTTTTTTGCTGTAAAGCAAATAGCACACATAACCTCATTTTATGCAGTCAAAAATTGCAATTGGTTCTGGCATATCTAAACGCCAGCGGGGCAGGGCGCCTAATCTGCAAGTTGTGTGAAGCCGCAACCACCCAGAACTACACCCCACTTTCACTCCCTTTATATATAGTATATGTGGAGGGGGGGGGGGGTTAGCATATGGGTCCAATTACTCAGCACATCCGGCGTTTCCTTAGCCGGGCTCGCCCTCATCATCGCACGAGAAGCGCATCAACAAACACTTCACGCCTGACATTTGACAAGACGTTGGGTCGGCTGGAGAGGGGAGGGGGGTGGGGGGGGGGGCGAAGGGGAGCCGCAATGACGTCTACAAAAATCCAAATGCGAAAAAATGGCAATAATATTTTTATGGGCATAAATAATGCAGCACATGGGCAGGGACATAACGGCAAGTGGGGGGAATTTTCTGCTGTTTTTCACGCCATCTTCATGTGGGGCGAGTTTTTGAGTGGCAGAAGCCAGAGAGGGGGGCGGAGGCGGGGGGGTCGCTATTACACTGGCTAACCGCACGCATTTAATGTTGGCAAAGTCGATTAAGCGCGGTCCGTTCTTGGCTTTTAGACAAAAGCGACCAGAAAGCAGCTGCTAACCGGGAGTTGGGGCCAAAAACCGCTAAGCAAGGCCATTGCCAGGGGGTGGGGGGTGAGGAGGGGGGGGGGACTACAAACTAAAACTGCGACTTGCTGCTGGGTGTCCATTAATGTTGTCCATGAGTCAGCGCGAAAGGCGGATGGAATCCCAACGCCATAGACTGAAGCCAACCCCCAACCCCCCGAAGGGCCCACCCTTAGTGCCAGGCTTGTGCTTCTCCTTGTCGTCGTCGTCGTTTCGTCCTCATTATTAGTTGTGAGTGCAAAACAATTTAAGAAATTGCTTGCCAAGAAATTGAGAAACACATATTTACATGGGGTTAAGGTTATGAGCTCTAAAAAGATATCTCCATCTAAATCTATCTGGTAAGGTCCGTAAAGCGCTTCTTCGATCCCAAGTTATTTAGCTATAAGAAAGTCTTTACTAAAAAATGCTAATAAAATGTTCCTTCGAAATTTAGGGCTTTCAGGAATCTTTTTGTTTTCTATAAAACAAAACCTAAATGAAAACAAGTAAAAATCTTGCAGTTTTTCTAAAGCAGGTAACTACAAATATATATCCAAAGTTTGAAAAATAAAAAGAGAAAAAAGCTAAATCAACTGATAAAATTAAAGGAAAAGCATCTAAATAAATATATCAATA